>VDFB02205988.1:0-20989 GCA_007258455.2 Sequoia sempervirens
ATACCTTGCAGCTCATAGACTAGAATTCTCCTGAACGAATAACGTAGCAGAATATGAATCATTGATTCACAGATTATTGCTAGCACTGAGGAAAGGAGCAAAGGTATTGCATGCTCTTGGAGATTCAGAGATAGTCATGAAGCAGGTGAGGAAGCAATATGTTTGCCATGATAAGAGATTAGCTTGTTACCGCAACAAAGTGTGGGATCTTATTGAGAGTTTCGATGCTTTCAATATTCAATCTATAAACCGATCAAACAATCAAGTTGCGAATTCCTTGGCACAAGCAGCTACTTCATTGGAGCCACTTGCCATGGATGGCATAAGTCAGTTTACAGTAGAGCTATCATCAATACCATCAATTCCGGATAATATCACGAATTTCCAAGTTTTTGAAGACGATGATCACATTCTTGAGTTCTTAACAAGCTCAGATGTTTTTGCAACACAGGTTATTGATGAAGATGAGATAGAAGAAGAGGCCGAATTTGATGATGATGGCATCATGAATCTTAAGACAAATATCATTCCAAGAGGGATGATACAATTGGAAAGAATATTTGACCAAGATCAAATTGATCAAGTGAAGAATCAAAGGATCGAAGGGGACCAGTACGAAAAGGTGAATCTGGGAACCGAGGATGAGGTCAGGAATGTATGCATAGGTAAACCCTACACGCCCGAGGAAAAGGTTGGGATAATTCAGAGTATGAAGGAGTTTCCTAATGTCATAGCTTGGAGCTATGAAGATTTAAGAACTTATGATACTTCCATCATCACACATACAATTCCGCTCAAACCAGGGAGTAAGCCATTCAGACAGCGCCACCGGCCGGTTAACCCACTATTGGAACCGCTCATTCATCAGGAGGTCAAGAAATTGTTATCAGCAGGAATCATATTCCTAGTGCGCCACTCAACGTGAGTCGCCAATCTCGTCCCAGTCCAAAAGAAAAACGGAGAAATAAGGCTATGTGTTGATTTCCAAAACTTAAACAGAGCCTCTGAAAAGGACAATTATCCTTTGCCTTCACTCAATGAGGTTTTACAAATTGTCAATGGTTCACAAATGATGTCCTTTTTGGACGAATATTCTGGGTACAACCAAGTACTTTGTAATGTCCCCTTCTCAAATGTGATCGTTTCTGTTGACCGTTGGCCTATTCCAGAGACCCGTAGGCTACTTGGATGGTGAAATTAGGGTTTCCTAATTTTGAGGTGGTTGTTGCTTGAAGTTTGGAAATCGGATTGCGGATTCTTTCTGGGTTTTCAGAGAGCTTCGCGGTGGTTTGGTCAGTTTGGCATTCCGAGCAACTTCATGAATTTACTATTTTTAGTAAATTCTATTTTTAGCAGTGGACAGGTTGGGTTCAGTTCAGTTGGTCTTCTTCTTCAGTTGGTTCAACTGGCACTTCAGTTTTTGGCCTTGGGTGCATTTTTCTTGGAGAGATAAGTATTTTTCATTATAATATCATATTTTAATATTATAACACCCCTTTACCTAGCAGTACAACTTCATGTTGCTTTTAAAAAGGGGACTTAAAGGGTCAAGGCGTCATTGTGAGATAAATTATGTTTTAAAAGTCAAATATTGAGCTAAGTGAAATGGACGCCTACTTGAGGAGATTGACTTTTATTTTAAAAAGTGAAATATTTGATTAAAAGGAAAAAGGACGCCACTTTTGGAGGGAATGTGTTTGAATTCAAAATTAGGGTTTGGGCGCCCTTCTTGAAGGTTCTAGAAGGCTCTTCCCACATCTATTTATTCTGGCCTCAGCTCTTCATTTGGGATCTTTTGTCTACTACATCGTTATGCTGCTGAATTGTCTTCAGGCACTCGCTTCGAGGAAAGCACACCTTCTAGCATTGGCTCATCTTCTTGCTTGAAAGATAGCAACTAGTTGAGAGGATAGTTGTAATAGGTTTGTTATTGCATTTCAGTTGAATGTCTAGCATTTTTGGAGTTGTAGCTTGCATTTTCTGTTCATTTTGTAGTTGTTGAATGTCATAGTGGAATGTAAGAATTGCTTATATCTCAAGAAAATAAACTACTATTGTTCTGGGCATTGTTTAAATCTATTTCTCCATGAGGGGCGACCATGTTTGCAAAGTTTCGGAATTTATAATGCTGATTTGGATTTTTTAGAACAAAATCGCCCTTACTGCTGGGCCGTACCATTTGAGGAGCTCTGTGTTTTGTGCAAAAAATAAATATTGGCTTTTTGGGTGGGTTTCAATGCCTTGACTTGAGCGCCAGCCTTCTTAGGGAATATTGCATCTGATATCTTGTCATTTGGTGAAGTTATGAGCTAGATATGTGCATTTAGCTGAGTTATGTTGTTGCTGATTACTCATTTCAGTCGTTGGTCTGTTGTAACAGTCATAAGTAATTGCAGTTTGTGAGTAGTCTGAGTTTAGAGAGGATGGTTATGCATTGTGAAAGTCTTCTAGGTCATTGCAGCATTGATGAACTTGAAAAAATTGGGCTCTAGCAAAGCATTCTGATATATTGTAAGCTGTTTAGTAGTACTAACAGCAATTCTCTTCTTTATCTTTCATTATATCTATTGTAATTCCCACTGAATAAGTGGAAGAGGCTGGCTTGCCGCCTATTTACTTTCAGTTAAGTAGTTTAGGGACCCTCTGACCATATGCTTGCCATTACTCGGCGCCATTCTTGGTTAGGGTTACATTTTGTTCATCATGCATTGATCCTCTGACCATATGCTCGTCTGCATAGGCGCATTCTTGGTTAGAGTTCCCTTCAGTTTGCATTTGCATTATATCCTCTGACCAATGCTCACACCTTGCCCACATTGAGATCCTGGTGTACATTCTAGTTAGAGTTACTTTCCGCATCGTTTTGGTTTAGTGCTAACCTTAACGGGTGCGTGTTCATTGTAATTGCATTGTGAAAAAACAAAAAAAAAATTGGTCCGGTTCTTTACAGTGGTATCAGAGCCATGATTTTGCCAACCTGTGCCCTACAGTGATTCAGTCGTCAGATGAGTGACAGTGATTGCAAATACTTCACCAGAAGTCAAGCCAAAAGACAACAAACACAGTTTCCGCCAGTGCCAGAAGCAGATACCTTGTCAGAAGCTTTGAGAGAAACAGGAAGAATAGTTGATACTAGTAAAACAGTTGAGAACATGGCTGAAAGTCATAAGCAGGCCATGGATGAAAGAGATGAAAGGATGGAAAAGAAATTTGATGGAATGATTGAGTTGATGTCCCGGTTACTTGCATGGATGGACCAGCAAACTCCTCAGAATCTTACCCCTAATCAAAATCATGCTACAAGAGAAAATAGTGGAGTCAATGGGAACAATGGTAATGGAGGGAGTAGAACTATTGGTCAGCATGAGGCCACCTCTAGAGGATCAACCTCTTGGCCACTCTTTCCTACATTCACTCAGAAGGAGAGTCCGCCTGTTGAAGTTGCCGTCCCTTTTGCAGATGATGCCCGACAAGCATACTTGGAGTATACCACCTTACCCCCTGATCTTAGAGACCAATGGTCATTTGATCAATTCTTGAACCAAAGAAATAGAAGGAACGGAGGAAGAACTGATAATAGAGCTCCAATGGCTCTTAGGACTGATTTCCAGCAAGCCCTTGGGAAGGTGTCTTTGGCTCACTTCGATGGAAGTGGTGAGTGTTCAGCCAGATCGTGGGTTCAGAAGCTTGACAATTATCTTTCACTTCGTCCCATGCCAGAAAAAGATGCCATCAAGTTTGCAACACTACATTTGGAGGGGGCTGCCCATGAGTGGTGGTACCATGGTTTGGTCACACTTGGCCACAACCTCATTCGAACCTACGATGAATTCACCAATAAGCTGATTGATAGGTTCGACACTAAGGATCCTGAAGTAAAATTTCGTGAGCTTGCACAATTGAAGCAGCATGGCTCCTTGGATTCTTACATAGCTGATTTCCAAAGGCTTTCTGTGATGGTGCCTAACATCATAGAGAGAAGATTGGTTGTTTTGTTTTCTAAAGGATTGGTTGAGCCCTTGAAAGGGTGGGTTAAAGCCTTCGATCCACCAAGTCTCGAAGAAGCTATCAAAAAGTCTCGAAGTATGGAATTATCAGCCCCTAGGCCTAAATTTCCACCAAAGCCCTTTGGTCACAAGAAGGATAAGAGGCATTTTTCAAATCAGCACAAGAAGTTTCCACCCAAGTTGACTGAAGAGCAACGTGAACGAGCAGAAAGAGGCAAATTAATTATACATGTTTGAATACCTTGGGTTCAGGTCATAGATGTCTGGAAGAGGGCGTTATAATCAAATGGGGACTTATTCTGATTATGGATCAAAATCTGATATGTCTGATCAGCAGTCTTATTTTGGGGACAACGAGGAAGAAAGAGCTCCAGAAGAGTCCAATCATGAGCAAGGAGTTGGGGCCCCTATTGCCCAACTCTCTAGTTTCCAAAAGAACGAATCTTTCAAGGTTCGTGGTGGAGTTGGAGGTCACCGAATTGTTGCATTGATTGACACTGGGGCCACACATAATTTCATTGATGAAGGAGTGGTTGCAAAAAGAGGTTTCAAAACTGAAGAATTTGAAGGCTTCAAAGTCATGGTGGCTGATGGGTTTCATATTTCATGCAACCGAAGAGTTCCTAACATGTCTATGCAGTTGGGCAACTATGAAGTTAAGGACGACTTCTATGTGGTTACTATTGGTGACACTGATGCAGTACTTGGTATACAATGGCTACACTCTCTTGGTGAAATCTCTCTCAACTGACAAACAATGGAGCTCAAGTTCCAATCTGATGGGAAGAAGGTGGTGTTAAGAGGAATGTCAAATGGAGGTCCTCGTATTGTTTCATTCAAAAGAATGGAGAGGCTGATTCGGCACGATCAAGTTGAGTGGGCTGCGGAATGCATGGTTCTTCCAGCTAGTCCAGTTGAGACCAAGAGGGACTACCCTCCAGATATTCAGTCTATACTTACCAAGAGGAATAAGGTGTTTGCTGATTTACCTTCTGGGCCGCCTCCTGAAAGAGGAGCTGAACATGTCATTGAACTCAAGGAAGGGGCCAAACCAGTCATCACAACACCATATCGGTATCCTAAGAAGCAGAAGGATGAAATCGAGAAGAACATAAAAGAACTCTTGGAGATGGGTTTCATTCGCCCAAGCAAGAGTCCCTTCGCTTCAGCAGTAGTCCTTGTGAAGAAGGATGGCACCATCCGCATGTGTGTGGATTATCGTGCCTTGAATCAAAGCACCATAAAGAATCGGTATCCTATTCCTCGAATTGATGAGCTACATGGTGCCAAGTTCTTTTCGAAAATTGATTTGAGGTCGGGCTACTATCAAATCCGGATGAGAGGTTCAAATGTCGAGAAGACGATTCAGATGCCACTATGGACACTTCGAGTTTCTAGTCATGCCTTTTGGGTTGACTAATGCTCCGGCCACTTTTCAGTCTTGCATGAACAGAGTTTTTCAGAAACAGTTGAGGAAATTTGTGTTGATATTCTTTGACGATATTCTCAACTTCAGCAAGACATGGGAAGAACACCTCAAGCACTTGGAGGAAGTGCTTAGCATTCTTGAATCGGAGAGTTTGTTTGCCAAGGAGTCCAAATGTGAATTTGGAATGAAGGAGCTGCTCTACCTTGGTCATATAATCAGCGCTGAAGGAGTGAAGGTTGATCCTGAAAAGATCAAGGCAATAGTTGATTGGCCACCTCCAGAAAACTTGTCTCATTTGAAGGGATTCTTGGGTCTTTGTGGCTTCTACAGAAGGTTCGTGAAGGGCTACTCTCAAAGTGCTGCTCCCCTTACTGACCTCACTAAAAAGGGGGCTTTCATGTGGTCAGAAAAGGCTCAAAGTGTTTTTGATAAGCTCAAGAAAATCATGAGTTCTTGTCCAGTGTTGGCCATACCAGATTTCTCTAAGCCTTTTGAGTTGCAATGTGATGCATGGAGAAGGTGTTAGATTGCTATTTTGATACAAGACAAACATCTATTGTGTTTAGAAGTAAAGAAAATAAAGGGTGAAGGACTTATTTATACGACAAAGAAATGCTTGCAATCATGCATGCATTAGCCAAATTGAACAATATCTGAGGTGGGAACAAATTAAGTGGTTAAAATTACAATAAGCAGTCCTCAAAGAAATACCAGAATACTAGAATAGGTACTAGGTTTCAATTTCAAATTACAAGCGGTGCACCGTTAAGGTTAGAGGAGAAAACCAAAGCGTTAGAAGCAACTCAGGGGATGCAAACAGAGATGCATTGATGAGGATCCTAAATTAATTGCTTATGCTGTAACTCTAACCAGTATGGCGCCGATGATGGCGAGCATTGGTCAAAGGGTCTTCTATTCTAAATGCAGAAAAGAACTCAACGTCAAGTATGTGCTACCCAATCCAATGCGGAGTGAGGGGCGACCATATGACGGAGTGATTACAATAAAACAACTTGAAAGAGAAATGCTGAAGCTGGAAAACACTCAACACCCAGAATGTGCTTGCTAACCCAAGATGGGAGAGTAGCTACCATAGGGCGGAGTTATAACTAATTCACTAGTATAGAAAGCAAGAACGTGAATTACAATTAATGACAAAGAAATATTAAAGGATGCTGGTCAGTACTACTGCCAGATTACAATAAATACTATTGCCTGCAATGTCAATATATTAGACTCTTTCCAGATAGAGTACTCAACGTTATTTCTGTTACAATCTCAAAATAAGCCTCCATGCCAAAACCCAAGTCAGAGAATGCAGATTTCTTGGACTGTCATAAACAGATCTGCACTTTTTACAATAATCAGCAGCTTACATCCACAATGGTTTGTTCATAATTTTGTCAAATGTTATCCGATTGATGCAAAATAAGATGCATTATTCTCTCAAGGCATAGGCGTCCATTTCAAGACACTAAAACTGACCAAAAAGACCCTAATTTGATTTACACGGATTTCAATGCACTTCTAAAAGGTACGGCCAAGCTGAGAAACTCGACTTGACTTTAAAAATTCAATTCACAATATTAAAATCTGCAATTTGGAGAATGTGGGCGCCTAGGGCTAACACAGACAATGCAAAACTACCCAGAACTAACTCTTTTGTATTTTTTGAGTTATGAATATAAACGTGGATCTGCTGTAGCTAATCTGCACTTTTAGAAATACCTCAAATATGCTGAAAACAGATCTAACTAATTACAATGATGATTACAATGCACAAAAACAAAGGCAAACTTACAAATGATTGAATCACTCATAAGCATGCTAAAATCTCCACTAGATGCTATCTTTCAAGCATGAAGTCGAGCCCAGACTAGGAGGCATTCATTCCTCGAAGAATTCCCGCAACCATTTCGGTAGCATAACATTAGCATAGTCCAAAGATGAAGAATGATGCACTAAGACTCCTCTTTATAATCCTTCCGTGGACTTCGCAAAACCCTAAAATCTGTTTTTAGGTCAAAACCCATCCTCCTCAATGATGGGCGTACTTTTGCCTTCAAGCTTTTGATTTGATATTTTTAATAAATATCATACTTTAATTAATGCGCTCAACAAGCTTGCTCGGACTTTAGAATAATTAAAATATTCATTAATGAGGCGCCACCCTCAAATGACCACCTTTTTAAAACAACCTTAAGTCATTAACTCTAAGCCAAGGGTCAACGTTAAAATATAATAATTAAAACGTGACTTTTTAATTTAAATGACTTAACTTATTTCTCCGAAAGTGCCCTGAAGCCGATACTGATGAAGTCAACTGATCAATCTGAAGCCGAAAGTCAACCAACCTGAGCTCATCTAGAAAGCTGCCAAAAATAGAATTTACTAAAAATAGTAAATTCCAAAAAGTGCTCCGAATGCCGAGATGATCATACCACTGCGAAGCCCTCTGAAAACCCAGAAGGAATCCGCCATTGAATCCACCATCTCTGAGCAATGACCTCCTCAAAATTAGGAAACCCTAATTTTAACTTCTGACTAGCCTTCGGGTTCCCAAGAAAGGCTAACGGTCACTAGAAATGTCAGGCTTGAGAAGGGGACATTACAATCCGCCCTCCCCAAAATTGCTTGTCCTCAAGCAATACCACCACAACTCCAGTAGTTCGAAGACTAATCCATACGCAACAAGTAGGATCCCTGGTTCCCAAATGCGTCTCAGGAAAAACCCACCATGCTTCCGCTGCGCCACTCTGATCACATTAATGGAAATATCATGCCAATGCTGCACTGACTCCCCTTGTAACTCCAAAGTGTTACCACCTATGATACTCAAACTGGAAGATCTTAAAGAAGGGAAACCAAAATCATGCAACATCTCATGTCCACGATGCCCCGAATTAACAGTATCAACCATACTACTGTCAATCAGAATTCTAAGCAATAGGACAGATAGTCTACTCAAATCAAACTTGAACTCTTCAGCATACCTCCACATGATAACAAACGGAAACATGACTGCAAATGTGACATCTTCAATTCTTTTTGCAAAGAGGAAGGCAATCCTTTGCAAAAGCTCAACAAATTCAAACTCAGAACTCCACATGAATTCCTTATGCCTCAACTGAATTACCATGGCACAACTATGAAGTCTGAAGAGTTTTTTCACAATTCCAACCCCAAGAGTCTCAAAATATAGATTCAAAGTATGGGGTAGCTCATTGTCATGAACCAATAATGAAAATAAACCATCAGAATTTGCATTACAAACCTCCAAAGTGGCTGAAAAACACGCTAGAGCCATCTCCATCAGAAAACTACCACTTCTTTGATCAGGAGTGAGGTACCAACTCTCCTGAATGAAAGTAACTCCATAAGTAAAGTGGCTGGTCTGCCTCCAACCAGCAAAGTCGTGTCTCAAAATCTGCCCTTGTCTGAGCTGAAAGTCACTTCCAAGAACTACCGATCGTTGATCGTTCCAACCCATATTCAAAATTTCTCTCCAATCCATTTGTTGATGAACAAACGGAACCATCAAGTAGCTGGAAATGAAGGGAACAACATCAACAAGTTTGGAAATTTGTTCCTTATCCCTCCAAGAGTCTTTTCCATAAGTAATAAACTCTGACAACCCAAGTTGAGAATCCCAAGCATGGATATCCAACTGAAAGTGATTTTCAACACACTGCAAAAAAATCTCTACACATTCCAAAGTGCTATTGAGAACCAAGTGCCTTCTCAAGAAACTGATGCCCCTTCTAGTAAATCCTTGAAGCTTAACCATGAAAGCTTCCACCTTAAGGGAGTATGAAACATAAAGTGGCTTCAAATTCAGCTCCCAAAACTGATCAATGTGATCCCAAACATCATTCCACCCAAGGGATGGATTTTCAAGAGTGCAACTACCAAAGTCTAGTTCACTTTTTTTCCCATTCCTCCTGAGTAGTAGGTCTGAAATCTTCACTCGTTGCTGCTGTGATGAAGTTACCAACAGCTACCAAGACTTGTCTCTTCAACACCCTGATGTCATAGATGTTGAAATTACCTTGCTTCGTCACCTCCCATGTAGAACCTTCATCCTCAAAGCCACTTATGCATCCATTACTACTCAACATACGTGGCACATCCTCATGGAGTGATATCGAAGCATCCAAGCACTGGAAACCAGAATCAGTTTCATTCTCCATTTCATCCTCTACTTCATAGAGAGGATTATCATAACTTTTCTCATCACCTTCTTGAAAAAGAGGATTGTCATAAACTTGAAAGTCATTCCTTTCATCTTGCTGCTCCAAATCTGCACATGCAACCTTTGATTTTCTTGTGAGACCTTCAAGATCAAACTCCTCTCGAAGACTATCAATCTCATCAATTACTTGCTTGATTTCTCCAGCTCTTCGTGCATCCTCTTGCTCCTTGAAAAGTTTGAAATCTGCAAACTGGTCTTCAACCTTTCTTAGAGCCAACTGAGTTTCTTTCAACTCGTCCTCTGTTGATTTAAGCTCCAAGGTGAGCTCTTCAACCATACTCTCCCTTTCTTCGAAAACAATGAAGGCCTTCTTTGCAGATTCAACGGCATGATCTTGATCTTCAATCAAGTGTATGTATGCTGATTTCAATGACTCCAAAGAGTCTCTGATAAGTTGCAAGTTAGGAAGAGCAACTTCATCCTTAACTCCACTTCGTCTCTCTTCAGACTGAGCCTTCCAATAGAGATCATCAACCAAATTGTGTGTGCGATCAAATAGGGATAGCGCTTGCACTTCTTTTTCAAAAGATGCCTTGCATTGATCTTTCCCCTCATGCACATGCAAAGATGGTGAACTGTTGATAGGCTGCAACTGAAAATCAGAACTTCGTTTCTTGCCTTTGCTGTCCTCTTTGCTACTCCAACATTCTTGTACTTCACCACCAACTGGCAGAGAATGCTCATCATCATAAAAAACATCATACTCCACAAATTCTTCAACCCATTGCTTGCAATCAGCTTCGTGCATTGATAAATCTGATTTGGGTTTAGTAACACTTTCAAACTCTCCATCTTCAAGAGCCATGTGGTCTTCTAGCTCTTCTTCTTCATCACTGCCTCCTTGATCAAACATTAGACCAGTATCCAACCTGCTCAAGGAATCATGTTTGTCCGCTGTTCGGAAAGTTTCTGTAACCACAAATTCCTCTTTAGTGGCTGCAACCACTCCAAAGAGATCATTATGGAATTTTGTGGAACAATCTTCTTCTTCAATGACAACTTCTCCTCCAAGGGCCACCTCATAGTCTACTGTGCAACCTGGTTCTTGTTCTTCATCAGGATCAAAGGGAAACTTATCCCACACAGGTTCTTTAACATAACTTGATGCCATCACACCCGGATCCCAAATGCTAGTGAGCTGATTAAGATGATCAACTGGAAAAAACTTATCATGCTCCCCTTGTAGTGATGACTCTTTGAATAAGTCAAGTCCTAATTCACTTAAGCTGAAATCATCAAAAAAGTTTTTCTCCAATGGCTCAGTTTGCTGATCAATCCCAAGACCAACAATGTCACCCCCGAAATGAAGTGAAGACTCTTCAATGTTTGTTGTTTGAAAAACTTCATCTTCATTATCTTCTATGGAACCCTCATGAGAGAGTATGTTGCTGGTTTTTTCATGTGAGACTTCTTGGGAAGTTAAGACAGCAACACGAGGAAAATCCTTCCTCATCAAATCTTCAATAAGAGGGGGTACAAACACATCGAAATCATTACCAACTTCATCACTTTGGTAACGGTCATAAGCTGATTCAAAGACACCAATAGTATTTCCTTCAACTTGCTCTTCTTCACTTGCTATCACATGCAAGTCAAGGGGCGTATTATGAGGCTCTTCCACACACTCTTCATCTGTCACGTTTTCTCCTTCGAGCTCACGATCATTTTGATGTGATATGTGCACCTTGTTTGTGCCATCTTCAATGCTAGATGACTGATTTTTCTCTTCATCTTGCATATTTGTCGGCTGCAATCCACAAATAGGCACTTCATCTCCTTCCTTCTTTGATTCTTCGAACAAAGCTTGTTCTGCTTCCCTTTTTATCCTTTTCCTAATGTGGTCCACCATCTTCAACTTTTCGGGCTCCAGTGACGCCACACACCTCAAATGGGAATCGAATGAAACATTGTACCTATAATCATCTGGCATGGTTTGATATTGCTCACGGAGTTTGACAGCCTCATCTTCACATTGTCTTTTAAACTGTCTGGCATATTCAATGAAGTCCCTTACGACATCACTAGCGGCATAACGGGGATGGCGCCGAAGATGGCGAGCATTGGTCAGAGGATCTAAATTGAACTGCTTATGCTGTAACTCTAACCAGTATGGCGCCGATGATGGCGAGCATTGGTCAGAGGGTCTTCTATTCTAAATGAAGAAAAGAACTCAACATCAAGTATGTGCTACCCAATCCAATGCGGAGTGAGGGGCGACCATATGACGGAGTGATTACAATAAAACAACTTGAAAGAGAAATGCTGAAGCTGGAAAACACTCAACACCCAGAATGTGCTTGCTGACCCAAGATGGGAGAGTAGCTACCATAGGGCGGAGTTATAACTAATTCACTAGTATAGAAAGCAAGAACGTGAATTACAATTAATGACAAAGCAATATTAGAGAATACTGGTCAGTACTACTGCCAGTTTACAAAATGTAATTCTTGCCTGCAATGTCAATACATCAAAGTCCTTCCAGATGGAGCAATCAACAATAAATCTGTTACCAGCTCTAAATAAACCACCATGTCAAAAACCCAAGTCAGAAAATGCAGATTTCTTGGACTGTCATAATCAGATCTGCACTTTTCACAAAAATCAGCAGCTTACATCCACAATGATTTGTTCATAACTTTCTCAAATGTTATCCGATTGATGCAAGATAAGATGCATTACTCTCTCAAGGTATAGGCGACCCTTTCAAGACACTAAAACTGAACATAGAGACCCTAATTTAATTTACACGGATTTCAATGCAATTCTAAAAGGTACGGCCAAGCTGGAAAGTTCGACTTGGCTTTTAAAATTAAATACAACACCATAAAATCTGAGATTTGAGACACAAATTCGCCTCTCCTAGACAATGCTATAAATGCAATACCCAGAACTATTTTTTTTGTCTTTTTTGAGATATGAATAAAACATGAAATCTGCTGTATCAAATCAGCAACTCCAGAAAATACATCTAATATGCAGAAATCAGAAACTAAGAATTACAATGACTTCTACGATGCACAAAAACCAATGAACTCACAAATCTATCTTAAATAATCGAACCTCTCCACTAGGTGCTGTCTCTCAAGCACGAAGTCGAGCCCAGACTAGGAGGCATTCATTCCTCGAAGCAATTCCGCAACCGTTTCGGCAGCATAACATTAGCATAGACCAAAGATGAAGAATGATGCACTAAGACTCCTCTTTATAATCCTTCCGTTGACTTCGCAAAACCTTAAAATCTGTTTTTAGGTCAAAACCCATCCTCCTCAATGATGGGCGTACTTTTGCCTTCAAGCTTTTGATTTGATATTTTTAATAAATATCATACTTTAATTAATGCGCTCAACAAGCTTGCTCAGACTTTAGAATAATTAAAATATTCATTAATGAGGCGCCACCCTCAAATGACCACCTTTTTAAAACAACCTTAAGTCATTAACTCTAAGCCAAGGGTCAACGTTAAAATATAATAATTAAAACGTGACTTTTTAATTTAAATGACTTAACTTATTTCTCCGAAAGTGCCCTGAAGCCGATACTGATGAAGTCAACTGATCAATCTGAAGCCGAAAGTCAACCAACCTGAGCTCATCTGGAAAGCTGCCAAAAATAGAATTTACTAAAAATAGTAAATTCCAAAAAGTGCTCCGAATGCCGAAATGATCATACCACTGCGAAGCCCTCTGAAAACCCAGAAGGAATCCGCCATTGAATCCACCATCTTTGAGCAATGACCTCCTCAAAATTAGGAAACCCTAATTTTAACTTCTGACTAGCCTTCGGGTTCCCAAGAAGGCTAACGGTCACCTAGAAATATGAGGGCTTGAGAAGGGGACATTACGGCACTTCATGCATCGGAAGGATTTGAACGAGAGGCAACAAAAGTGGGTGAGTAAGCTTCAAGCTTACGATTTTGACATTGAGTATGTCAAAGGGAAGAACAACATTGTGGCTGATGCTTTATCCAGAAGACCTCATTTGAGCTCATTGTGTGAGCTTACTACTGATTGGAAGGAGATGTTGCTTGCTGATTATGCCAAAAATCAGTTTGCAACCAGCATCATTGAAGGTACTTTTCATGATGAAAGGTACAAGGTAATTGATGGGTTGATACATTACAAAGGAAGAATCTTTTTGGTGGCTGATTCAAAACTCAAGAAGAAGATTTTGATGACTTTCCATGACATTCCACTTGCTGGTCATCAAGGGTATTTCAAGACATATAGGCAGATTCGAGAGAGGTTCTCTTGGAAGGGGTTGAAAGAGGAAGTTCAACGTTACATCAAAGAGTGCAGCACTTGTCAAATGAACAAAAAATGAGCACTCTCTTCCAGCTGGTCTACTGCAGCCACTTCCCATTCCCAATCAAAAGTGCGAAAGCATCTCAATGGATTTCATCATGGGATTGCCTAAGGCTCAAGGCAAAGATTGTATCTATGTTGTAGTGGACAGATTGATCAAGTTTTCTCATTTTTTTGCCATCACTAGCACATTTTCAGCAGCTCAAGTTGCAGATTTGTTTTTCCATGAAGTGTTTAGATTGCATGGGTTGCCAAAAAAACATTGTGAGTGATAGGGATAGCAAGTTCCTAAGCACCTTTTGGCAAGAACTTTTCAGGATGAGTGGTACAGTGCTTACTCCGAGCACTAGCTATCACCCTCAAATAGATGGTCAAACTGAGATAGTGAACAAATGGTTGGAGCGCTATCTTAGGAATTATGTCTCAGAGCAGTAAAGAGCATGGGTGAAATGGCTCCACATTGGAGAGTATTGCTACAATACTTCCTTCCACATGTCAATAAAGATGTCTCCATTCATGGCTCTCTATGGTTATGAGGCTCATAGCTTTGCTGATTTGGTGTTTGGTGATAGCAAAGCTCCTCAAGCCAAGGATTGGTTGCAGCAAAGTCAAGACATTTTGAAATCCATGAAGAACAACCTTCAAATGGCACAAAATCAGCAGAAGATGTACGCTGATCAGCAGTGTGTTGAGCGTTCATTTGAGGTTGGTGATATGGTTTATCTTCGACTTCAGCCTTACAGACAGTCTACATTCAAGAAGAGTGGAGCTGAGAAGCTAAAACCTCGCTTCTGTGGGCCATTCAAAGTTGTCAGAAAGGTTGGAGCAGTGGCTTATGAGTTGGAACTACCTTCTGTTGATGTGTTTTTCGTGACCGCACCAACGCAGAATAAAGTCGCCAACGGCTACCCTATTCTCTCTTGATCAAAGTGTTCCGCATGCTAAGATTGCAAGAAAGTTCATGCGTTCAACTCCAAGGTTCTTTTAGTGCGAATAGGCTCAGTTGGCTCGATGTGATTTGCTGGTATTTCAAGGGGACTTACGGAATTGTTCAGCAGTGGAGAAAGGAATTCAAATGCTCGAAAGATTTGTCTATAAAGCGCGGGTTTCCTATTCTAATTAGAAAGTACTGAATTGAAATGGGGTAGGGTTTAGAGAGTCTAAATCTATTCTAAGTGCGGGATATGGAGCTCAACTTCAGCAAACTTCAACCAAACTTCGCTTTGCCTCGCATCGGACAGCTTCCACGGAGTCGATGCAATCTTCAAAGGAGATGACTAAAGATGTTCAAACCACCACTTGACATAAAGATACCATCACAACGACGCATACCATTATTCAAACTATAATTGAAGTTAAGTACATGATATTCCAGTTGACCACACAAGGCGCATTCACCATCAACAAATACACTAGTGGTATGGATAGACGAAGTTGCTTAGATCAAACACCACATTCCACAGTTAACATCTACTTGCATGGAATGAAAACTATACTACTTAGAACTATTTTACGCTACCATTTGAATCGGAAGGACGAAGAAACCTTGCTAGCTACTCACAATAAAGACGAAATTCACCATCAATGAAAAACTCTTTTATTGAGAGAGTGTTCACAACAATTTCTTACAAAGTTTTCAAAGGGAAAACTTTCCCTCTTCTTCAAACTACACTATCAATCTATACTAAGTTACTCCTAAGCTATCACCTAGTTGTCTCTCTATTCTGACTTCTACTCTAATGAGTTACAAATGAGGGGGACTCCCCCTTTTATAGTTGGCCAAGTCCAACGGACGGCTCAGATTACAATCGACTGGATGGCCCAAATTGTGCCACCTTAGCCCTAAACAAGATTTGCCCTAAAAACCGCCACAATGGAAAGTGGGGCAATAAATGAGCCATAATGTCCATCATCCTTCTAGAAGATTTCGTTTGTAGACGCGTTCACACTGTCCTTGATCTTCTTTCTTGACGTTGCTCTTAAACTTCTTCTTTGACACTTGAGTCATACTAAGTCTCAACACTTAGCCACTTTTCACAACTTTTCTTCCTTCATGTGAAACTCAAAACTTTATCTTCCTCCGAAGGTTGTAATATCATCGTGCTTCACCACTTCAAGTCATCGTGCTCTGGCCTCAACGTTTCTCCTGCAAAACAAGCAAGGAGAAGAGTATTAGAACACTTCATAACATGAATTCACTTTACTTACCTGATTTTCACGCTTTGATCTCCAAGGGTTCATCATCCTTGCTAGTCAACTTCATCTCTCTGCATGATGCCATGCCTTAGCCAAATTTTCCAACCCATCTTGCACTCTGCTCGGCGCACTTCATTCTGATATTTCATCCAACTCAGGCTCGAGGAAAATCCCCTCATCAGGAATTTGATCAAAAATCATCTAGGCGATTGCCTTCAAATTCATCTGCCAAGGCGTTTTATCTTCAACAACATCATTTATTCCTTGCCTTAGAAAATTTTTCAAATTTTCCTTAGGAAATTCATCAACCTGGTGCCCATCAAAAATATTCACCTTGAAGGCCTCGGCAAAGTGTGGAAGACTTTAAAATCAACTCCTCATCGATAATCTTTATTACCCAGAAGAAAATTTCCTTCAGAACGCGTCGAACCCATGGGTGCACAATGAACGGGTTCACTTAATTTTCTTGAATTTTGAACCTTAGAAAATTATTTCCCTGTGAAATTTAAATCCGTTCTCCACATCAGTGAAGATTTCTTGTTGCTCCGACTTGGAAATTCTAACTCACCCTGCAATGTTGGCACCTTCTGACCTCATCACTGGCAACTTCACTCGGACTTCAGGAAAATCTTATCACCTCAGAGTCTAGGCATATTTTCTAGAGGAAATATTTGTGCCTTAGAAATTTTTTGAATCACTTAGCATTTTTTTTTGAAAAATTTTCCCTTAGAAAATTTTATTCATTCTTCAATCCATCTTGCCAGTGGTGAGAAAAAAAATTCATCAACTTCTCTTAGAAAATATTTCTTGAAAGCACATCACACTTAACATATTTTATTTTTCATCTGGCAATTTCAACGCCTAGGCATGTATTATTCATTCTTTGTATTTTATTCTCCATAAAATTTCCAACGCCTTAGCAATTATCATCAACGCATTTGACAATTGATGAAGGATAAAACCACGCCTAGCATATTTTATTTTCCATCACCCACCACCTTACACACTTGAATTACTTTGGGCGCATTTTCTTTGTCATGGAGAATATTTTCAACGCCTAACTTATCACTCACCAACCTATACTCACTTGAGCGCATTTCTCATACTCAGGAGAATGAAGACTTTCAATGCCCAACAAGTGACTTTTGAGCTTCCTTAATTTCGTCTTCACATGGCCCCATTTGGGCGCATTTTACCATGCAAGCAGGATGAAACCTCCCACGCCTTGACCTCTTGGAATATTCTCTCCTTGTTTTGTCTTGACATGCTCTCTTTTGGGCGCATTTAGGCCTAGTAGGAGGATGAAAACTGTTGACTCTTTGAATTTTTCTAGCTTATTCTTGCATGGGCGCATTTTACTAGTGGAGGAGGATGAAAACTTACACTTTGCAAATTTTGCAACATGAGGCCTTGAGCTGGGCGCATTTTGCCATAGGAGCAGGATGAAAACTGTTGACTGCTTTGACTCACTTCTTTTTTGGGCGCATTTTCTCCCAGCTGCAGGATGGGCGCATTTTGGGGGGTGAGAAGGACGAATTCAACACTTAAAATTTTTTTTAACTCTCATGCTTCAAGGTGGGCGCATTTTGGCATAGGAGGTGGATAAACTTTGTTGACTTTCCTTGACTTCCTGCTTCATGGGCGCATTTTTGCCTAGGCAGGTGGATGAAGTTCTTGACTTAGAAATTTTCTCAGCCATTTGCTGAGGTGGGCGCATTCTGAAGGTGGTGAAGGATGAACCCCAGACTTAGTCATTTTTCCTGACTTCTGCCAACTTCACAACGTCCTGCTATTTATAGTAAGTCTCTTGATTTTCATACTCTGGAAGCTCAGAATGATTTGAAATTTTGAACGCTGGATCTTCACGACTTCATCAACTTGTTGACACTGCTATTTTTAGTCAGCCCGCTATTTTTAGCCCATTTTTGAGGATGATTTACTATAAATAGTAACTGCTTGCTTCTGATAGCTCCACTGCTCCAATTGACTTGAAATTTGGATAGAGCTCCTCTACGATGGCCTTATTCTTTGCTTGGTAGCATGCAAGCCCGACTTGCTATTTTTAACGAAACTTGGAAATGACGCGATGATAAAGTGCTGGATTGACTTAGGTTACCCGTGGGATAGCGAAGGATCTTGTCCATGATGGACAGGTTTTAAGTGGAGCTTTTTACCCCTCTTGCCAGCTCCGAAGCTAAAACCTAATTTCTTTGCATGCATATCAAATGATCTGTTTGTCTCGTTCATAACATTCCGTCGACTGTGATTATTTCAGGAAGCGGTACAACGTTTTTGCGAAATCGTGCAGTTCGCTTAGCGGTGAACGCCCTACTGTTTGCATGTCGCCCTCTGGAAGCTCTCGAGAAAAAACCACCAGGAATCATCAGACATGCAAAGAAACCTTGACATTGCAAACCCTAAAAATAGCCTCGGAAGACTGAATTCTGAAAGTTGTCGTCTCGTTTTGCATGTTATACCATTGCGAAGGTCTCGAAAAACCCAGAAGGAATATGTAGACATGCGTTGAAAAATCCTACATATAACCCTTGAAATTTGCTTCGGAAGCAAAACTGCTAAAAATAGTAAGTTGCCCGTTTCAGCTCAAATTTTGCACACGAGTAGCTTGATGTACTCTGAATGTCGTGTGACTGTTGGAATCTCAAAAATGCTGACAGATTGCCTGCAATTGTACACTTACTAAAAATAGTAAGTATCCAAAATTCGATGAAAATTCGCTGAGAGCCTGTTGGAAGCATACTGACAACAACGTTAAGCTCAATTTTCAATTTATTCACTTTGTTTGACTTCGGCTTGACCAGAAGGATGGAAACCCTAACTCTCAAACTTGACCAAAATCCCACATCAGACAGGCACACCCCGAAAGACAGACAGTAGAAAAGAGAGACAACGACAAAACAAACGAAAAGCAAAGCCAAAATTAGGGGGTCCCCATTTGCAATGGGGCGATGTGTGAAAAACGTCACAACACCTTCGAGTAGTAAGGTCCACAATGTTTTCCATGTGTCTCGCCTCAAAAAGGCACTTGGACACAATGTTGTAGCTTCATCACAATTGCCTCCCTTAGATGAAGAAGGGGAGTTGACCTTGATTCCAGAAGAGATTATTAATTCCAGAGAGCGTTCTTTGAGGAGAACAATCAAAGAGTACTTGGTGAAGTGGAAGAATTTACCTTTGGAGGATGCTACTTGGGAGAATGAGGAAATTCTACAGCATCCAGACTTGCGATTGCTTGAGGGCAAGCAATCTTGGGAAGGGCAGACTGTAATGTCCCCTTCTCAAATGTGATCATTTATGCTGACCGTTGGCCTATTCCAGAGACCCGTAGGCTACTCGGATGGTGAAATTAGGGTTTCCTAATTTTGAGGTGGTTGTTGCTTGAAGTTTGGAAATCGGATTGCGGATTCTTTTTGGGTTTTCAGAGAGCTTCGCGGTGGTTTGGTCAATTTGGCATTCCGAGCAACTTCATGAATTTACTATTTTTAGTAAATTCTATTTTTAGCAGTGGAAAGGTTGGGTTCAGTTCAGTTGGTTCAGCTGGCACTTCATTTTTTGGCCTTGGGTGCATTTTTCTTGGAGAGATAAGTATTTTTCTTTATAATATTATATTTTAATATTATAACACCCCTTTACCTAGCAGTACAACTTCATGTTGTTTTTAAAAAGGGGACTTAAAGGGTCAAGGCGTCATTGTGAGATAAATTATGTTTTAAAAGTCAAATATTGAGCTAAGTGAAATGGACGCCTACTTGAGGAGATTGACTTTTATTTTAAAAAGTGAAATATTTGATTAAAAGGAAAAAGGACGCCACTTTTGGAGGGAATGTGTTTGAATTCAAAATTAGGGTTTGGGCGCCCTTCTTGAAGGTTCTAGAAGGCTCTTCCCACATCTATTTATTCTGGCCTCAGCTCTTCATTTGGGATCTTTTGTCTACTACATCGTTATGCTGCTGAATTGTCTTCAGGCACTCGCTTCGAGGAAAGCACACCTTCTAGCATTGGCTCATCTTCTTGCTTGAAAGATAGCAACTAGTTGAGAGGATAGTTGTAATAGGTTTGTTATTGCATTTCAGTTGAATGTCTAGCATTTTTGGAGTTGTAGCTTGCATTTTCTGTTCATTTTGTAGTTGTTGAATGTCATAGTGGAATGTAAGAATTGCTTATATCTCAAGAAAATAAACTACTATTGTTCTGGGCATTGTTTAAATCTATTTCTCCATGAGGGGCGACCATGTTTGCAAAGTTTCGGAATTTATAATGCTGATTTGGATTTTTTAGAACAAAATCGCCCTTACTGCTGGGCCGTACCATTTGAGGAGCTCTGTGTTTTGTGCAAAAAATAAATATTGGCTTTTTGGGTGGGTTTCAATGCCTTGACTTGAGCGCCAGCCTTCTTAGGGAATATTGCATCTGATATCTTGTCATTTGGTGAAGTTATGAGCTAGATATGTGCATTTAGCTGAGTTATGTTGTTGCTGATTACTCATTTCAGTCGCTGGTCTGTTGTAACAGTCATAAGTAATTGCAGTTTGTGAGTAGTCTGAGTTTAGAGAGGTTGGTTATGCATTGTGAAAGTCTTCTAGGTCATTGCAGCATTGGTGAACTTGAAAAAATTGGGCTCTAGCAAAGCATTCTGATATATTGTAAGTTGTTTAGTAGTACTAACAGCAATTCTCTTCTTTATCTTTCATTATATCTATTGTAATTCCCACTGAATAAGTGGAAGAGGCTGGCTTGCCGCCTATTTACTTTCAGTTAAGTAGTTTAGGGACCCTCTGACCATATG
>VDFB02205990.1:0-10038 GCA_007258455.2 Sequoia sempervirens
TGATTCTCTTACAATTTTCCTTTTTGTTCATCACTCAATAATAAAACAGATTACAAAAAAAATTATCATTGAATGCTGTGAAAATACTATACCAAGATAAATTGCAAACAAAACCCTTAAGTCCATTAGTCTCCTAGAGGAAAGAGGTAATATCATGCCAATGGAAGTGTATTTCAAGCTCTCCACCCATCCAAATATGGTATCATAAATTCATATCATGGCTCTAGTCATCCCTCAAGTAGGGAGAAACACCAAAACCCCCAAAAATTTATACAAACATAAACAACTCACAACTCCCAAAGAAAGTTTAAAACATGCCCATAAAAGTTTCCCAACAATCTTCACAAGTTCAGAAAAACAAACAACTCAAAGTGACTCATTCTTAATAAAACAACACTATAAATCCATTCATATACAAAAAAAAATCCACAATAGAAATTGGGAAATTTTGTGCCCAATATATCAAGGCATTTCTAGTATGATTGTATATATTATATGTAATACTTAGTCTATTGTAATATCAGGTAGGAAATTTTGCAAGGATTTATGTAATTGCTTGATAAAATCCTAATAGAAATTATATATCATAAGCCATTTTTCATTCTAATACATATACATGACGAGGTTGGTAATCTAAAATATAAGGTGTAATCAGACAGGTAGGTAATGTTTTTGATAAGGATGCTATGACAATGGCATTCTCAAATGGAAACCTGAAGCATGTTTTTTGTGATAATTTTATTATAATATAATATATATAGGAATCACATGCCTTTTACCTAAAAAAATAAAATAAAAAATCCACAACCATTAATAGTAGAAAATTTGGGTTTTAAAATACTTATCTCTTCTTCTTGACCTCCTCCATTTCTTTCTTGCTTCAAACCCTTCCATAAGTTGCTCTTCTTTTCTTAGCCATTTCTTTTTCCTCCAAAAATAATACCTATTTTCTAACTTCTCCCTCTTTTTATTTTCACCTCCCAATGAAAAAATATAAAAAACCTAACCCTAGATTATGATTTTTGTCACAATGAAAAGAGGAAGAAAACAAAAGGTCAAAAATCATTTATGAAAAAATTTATGGTCTCCAAAGTGTACCTAACCCTTGGGTATATTCCTAAGGATTTAAAAACCACCAAAAACAACTAAAATTAACATTTTAGAGCACTTTTAAACCACATAAAATATACATCCCTTTTTAAACAAAAATTTAAATGAACTCATATCCCTTGATAAAACTTTCACATCATGACACGTGAAATTGAACACCAAAAATCATTTCACAAAGTAGAACAAAAAAATAAAATTGAATCAACCATAGAAAGACAACCTAAATATATCAAAACAACCATGTTGACTCATTACACAATCATCAATCATGACTCAAGACTTCAATAAATGAAGTAAATCTCAATATGGTTTAGATGATTCTCCCTTTTTCCCTCCCATTGACACTCATTTCTCTACACATCATCACAATATTAGTATTTTTATATCCAAAATATGTACATGGTTAAGAATTTTCACTAATCATTAAATTTCATAAACCTTTCATGATTTAATAAATGACAATTCATATAGTTTATGCTCAACTTAATATTGTATCAATTCAAATTCACCATTGAAAGAAATGGAAATATAAACATGGTATTTACCTTTTAATCTATTTATTTTGTTTTTAAACATTATTCTTATTATTTAAATATATTTAAACATATATAACTACCACTTATACCTTACCTGAATCGTACCTTTAGTTAAATTAAGGTTACCTTCACTGGCATCAATGTAGGTTGGTTACCAATCTCTTTGAACTTCTTGATAAATTTTGAGGGTCTCTACCCCCTCTTAAAAGTAGTAACCCTTGTTGAAAGACATAATATACATTAGTATATTCCTTAAATAAGTTATGCATCATGTTATTCCTTATCTCTTACCAAACTAAATTCACTCTACTTGTAACATTCCTTGAGAATAAATTTCAATAACCAATATTAACTCCCAATTTTAAACTATATCAAACCATTTCCAATCCAAATTTATAATACTAAATAGTCCACGTAACACAATTATGTTAAATTTAGATAATCAATTATCTTAGACACAATTATTAAAATCTCAACAAAATTATCAAATATAAAACATGTAATAATGTATAAAATTAATAGCATCCCAACTAGAACATGCATAAGGGAATTATACCAACTCTTTGATAGTAATAACCATGTTTCTCTCAAAATTATAAACAAGAAAAGGTTAATCTTCCCAACTTACCAGTGTAATAGATGTTATAGCATAATGAATAAAATCGCACTATGCATCAATTGGTTTCATAAAGTGAAACATGCAACAAGGGAGGAGCTGGTGATAAACACACAATGGTTGACCTTATAAATTTCTCAAAATGAAAAATAATTAAAATAAAGCAAGATTAAAAATTGGCCACATTAGAAAATATCAATTAGAATTAATTAAATAATTACTTGAAGTAGAAAGGGCTTTCACAATATTTCAAATGGCCAAATAGCCCAAAATGTAAAATTTGACACTATTGGCAAAATACAAAAGAAAAGAAAAATTATCAATAATTCATATTAAATAAACAATTGAACATTTCAAGAACCATGTGGCCTTACTAAATCCACCTAAGATAGAAGGGAAATGGCAGTTCTCTAACCACATAATATAATAACATACAATAAGTGTTGGTCCTTGACCACATGAATATATAGTGCATAGTATCATGGGGGACTCATCCACAAAAGAACACAATAGTAATTTGTTGACAATCAAGTGTAGGTACCACACAATCTGAGACATGCTAAGAAGTCAACCGTTAATACATTTCATTTATAGTACTACATAAGGAACTCTATCTAATATTTTGGAAGAAAAGTTTAGTTTGAGCGTTGTAAAATTTTCATCACTTTTCTAACTTCAGTTGTTATTGCAATAAGGTTCCTTGGCTTAAGAATCTATTCTCATAATCATCTTTTCACATGATAATGTAATCACCATTTTCCTTATAATTAGTTATGAACATTATGTTTTTTTAGGCCTTGATATGATATCATGTGCTAGTATTGTGTGTTTTCTTTTAATTTTCTCTTACAAATTTCAAGCTTCTTATCCCATGATCAACGTTCTTACTATATCTTGAAGATTACCCACGATCCATAGTTGATGTAAATTTACCCATACACTTGGAATTTGTGATGAAATCAAATAGCTAGTATCCCTGGTAGTTGTTTGTAGTGTCCGTGGCCTACTCTAATGGTTCAATAACTAAGCCCTAAAGCTATAACTTAGAGATTAGATATCCACACTAAGTAGTTATCTTGCCTATCATGAAAGTTTATTTCATTATCAACCCGTGGACATGAACTTGAAATGTGTCAAGACTGCTTAGTAATAGACCAATTTGTGGGTGTCATTCTTATCCTAGGACTAGAAAAGGAAGTAGTATCAAGGTACAATGCTTGAAAGGAATTAGCTGGGCACTGCATGTAATCAATAACTAAACTGAATCAACAAATGACAAAACAAAATTTTAGCAAATGTAAGTGAAGTTACTCGCTTCACCTTGGTTGCAGAAAAACATGTAACAAAGTTCCAATGGATGCAGAGCAGACAAGTGCTAAGACCGTAACTAATTACTATACAAAAAATTAACTACTAAACTGAATGGATGGAATTCTCACCAAGTGGGCCTCCTTGAATGAGTCTTCCCAAAACTAACTCAAATGCAGAAAATTAAAGTATCATTTTATTCATTGAAAACATTGTTACATCATAACAACAACATGACTGTATTCCTTGAAACTGAAAATGAAAGTACAATATCAGAATGTCCAACCTCCTGAAGAGGAACATCTGATCATTATTTATAGAAGGAAAATTCTAACTAACCCTAAATAATTGGGCAGTCAACTCCAATAGACTAGGAGGATGCCATTTATTGAAAGCATGAAAAAGAGGAAGGAGGTTATGCATGCACAAGATTTAGTCAAACCAGTCTTGCCTCAACAAGGATCCAACATAGCAACACCTCCTAAATCTACTCAACTAATAGACATGGTCATTTAAAGTTAAGTTATAACTTCCACACGAGCTGGAAGTTTCCAACCATTGACCTCTTTAATGTCCATCTCTTTTTGACTCTTTAGCAACTACCAGCAGAACTTTTCCACCTTGCAAGCTCTATTTATATCTGCATCTTAATCTGAACCTGCATTATGACATTAGCGTGCACAAGACAATTATATATCCATAATCACCTTAGAATAACATTCATTCAATCACATGTAAAATTAATATAGATATATCACATAGCAGGTTAATACCATCAAAGGTTACAGGGATAAGTTCATGTCCAAAGTTCATAAGTTTAGGGAAATAACATAGAAAGTATTAGTAAACAAGTGCTAAAACCCCATAGTAACAATAAAAAATATATGATAAATCTTAACAAAAATGAGTCATTATTTGGACTCATCATCTCCCCCCAACCTAATGATCTGTTGGTCCTCCAATAGAGGGAACTCAATTTCTTTGCCTTACCAAAGCCCTGAAATCACCAATTTTTTTCTTCCCTTGATTAGTCCATGCAGTTTCTAAATTTGGATCCCAATAGAACCCCTGCTTGCTTTCCAGTCTACCCCACCTTGGCCTCTCTACATCTACATTGTACCAATAGGTTATATGGTCTGGTATTGGCCACAACAGAATAGGTGGTTGAAATATTAATGGGAGCCAATAATGCTTCGTCCTCCCAAGATGTATATATCTGATGCTTTGTTTGCAAGTTGCATAATAATTTTGTAGGGAATGAGGTTCAACTTGTTTTAACTGATCTAGCAAGTCATCTTGTCTTTGTGATAAATATCCAAATACTGTCTTTCCTGCGGTGGCAGCTACCTGTTCATATTCTAGGAATGCTTCCTCCCTAGAAGGCATGATCCTCTTTTTGTACTCTGGATTGTAAAGAAGTATGTTCCATGTGTAGAATATATCTGCAAGATTGCTTGATTAAGCTCTTAGAGATGGGGGGTATGGAGTTCTTTTTCTCTATATATTTTTAATTTTTCCCCCAGCTAATTGCATTTTGAATCCATGACATTAATGCCCTCAAGTGAACATCCCCAATATATAGCAATGGATTCCATTCATGGTCATTGGGAACAACATAGTTGTGCAAATACAACTCACACAATAAATTATTAATTTCAGGAGGAGAGGATTGGTAAGCTTGGAAAAATTCTTGTGGGGTTTCAATGGAAGAGTTTAGACTGGAAATGAAACTTGACAACTTAAAAGAGAGATTACGCTCCCTTAAATGTAATGCATATACCCTTGGGGAAGTCCTACATTCCATAATTTGTGGTACTAGAGTCACCACATTGTTTACCTTATCTTTTTAATGTAGTAATCTTTGCATTCTTCTCTTTAATTTCTTCATTTTTCTTATTGATCTCTTCTTGTAGCCTGAGTTTTTCTCTATTCCATTCTTCTTTCTCCTACATTTATTTCCATAAATCCAGGGCTATTGATGCCCATGAAAAAGTAGGAGGTATGTGGTTTCCTACTAGGATCTTCCCCTGCACTGGTTCTTGATGTTCAACTCGCTTTGCAATAGCAGCGAGTTCTACCAATCCTATATTTGCCTGCCCCTTAGGAGCTTCTTCCTTCTGTCCAGGTTTCCCTCTAAGTCTATGGCTCCTTTTTGGAGGCACACCAGTTGTAGACTCAGTCAATTTTGATTTCCTTGGAGGACTTTTATTTTTCCCAGCAGCTACAAGATGCTTAGTTTCTTCAGTTTTCCGCTTCCTAGGGCTAGGATTTACATTTTCTAGTTTTTGCTTCTTAGCCTTCCCTTTGCTAATTTCTGCTTTTCTCATTTTTACTTCCTCCTTTCAAATAGCAGCCCTAGTGTGAACTATGGTTTTAGGGGAAACATCGACATTGGAGTCCGAAGATGAACTATCTTCATCCACATGCTTGGATTAAGAGGAACTAGTTTTTGCTGTAGGTTTTGTTGTAGGAGGGTTTGTGCTAGGAATTGCCCTAGAAGTTGAAGCTCCATGAGTGAATTTAATAACCCTCTCATCCCTACTAACCTTATGAGTTATGGGTTGATCTCTAGGACCCACATTTTCTAATATGATCTTCTTAATGTTCAAAAATTCATCCCATGACATATTGGACACATCTTGCAAAGACTTTTCTACTAGAAATTTAATCAAACAATGATGGGAAATAGAGTTTTCCCTACCTTTCTGTGTCTCAGCAACCATGATTGCAAAAAGATTATACAAGAAATTTGGCACATTCATCCTCTTGCTATGTCTCATGTGATTCAAAAGCTTGAAATGCATAGAATGAAGACAAGATTAGAGACCCTCGCAGGTAATGTATTTGATAATATAAACAACTTGCTTCCATGTTTCTAGCAAAGAAAGTCTTCTTGTTCCTTGTTTGTCTATAACAAGTGGAGGATCACTAGGCTCACTAAATTCTGCTCTAGCTGATATAGCATCCCTATAAGTAGGGTAGGGTTCTCCTTCAACGGGAAAACCTAACACTTCAACAATCCTTTCTTCAGTGGCTATAACTTTTAATCCTTTCACCATTGCCTCACCATTAGAAAATGTTCGTGCAAATTCTAAGGCAATGCCATTATTGAAACTATTTAGCTTCAGAAAGTAATCTAGCCAACCACAATTCCTGAATTTAGGCTCACAGAGTGCATCTTGTAGGATTACCTAGTGAATTGTTGGTTCACTTCTAATTAACTAACCTCCCATTACCTCCACTCACACTTTGGAAAACACCTCTGCAAAGACTTCTTTCTTGCAATCCTTTAGCCAAAAACCCAATTTCTCATCCGCTTCATATAATTCTCACCAATACTAACACCAATGTTGTATGACCTCTCAATTTTACCTTTTTAGTGACATTATGATTCCAACTAAGGCAATAAAGAAGACATAAAGGAGGGGTATTATCAAAGAAAATGGTTGTGGCTTAATGTCATATCATGCATGTAGAATGTCACTTCAACTTTATCATTTCAAATTTACTGCCATGCTGGTGCATGAAATATGACTAATGACATGTATGACACATAGGTTCACACTCCCCCCCAACCTAAATAAAAGCATGTGTCCGCACACGCTGGAATAGAAGTATGATATAATAGGGCATATTAATAGGATTTGTTATGTGAAATATCAATATTAAAGTACAATAATCAAACAAATGCATGTAAGGTAATTAATATGCATTAAGCATTATGCACGTACTTGAAAAGTTGGAATGTCTTTTCTGAAAAGTATGGAAGTACCGATCATTAGAAAAGTACGGTTGAGCTGTTAAATGAAGTGATGGTGGAGTGATGTGGAAGAGAGAGGGGTTGGCGATGAATGGGGGGTTAGTTTTATTGATGGAGAAATTAGTTCACACAAAAGTGGAAATTTTTATTATGGTTGCATGCATACTTTTGACTAGCCAGAAGGTTAGACACTAGGTTCGCTTCCTTCAGCTGCAAGAACTTCAGAGTTTTGGTATTCAATAAATTGCTACATGAACTCTTGTTTTGAGGCAGGCTTATGGTATAGCCTAAGATGATGACCATTGACCAGGAGCTTGAACCTGACAGGATCAATTGTTGTAAGTTGAACAACACCATTGGGAAAGACCTCTACAATCTCATATGGTCCTAACCACCGGTTTTGAAGTTTTCCTAAGTTGTCTTTATACCTGGAATCACAAAGAAATGCCCAGTCACTTGGCTGGAACTTCTTTTCTTTGATGTATTTATCATGCCATCTAACTCTTTAGTTCTGCACCATCTCAGCATGGTGGAGAGTTGATTTCCTCATCTCATCTAAGGCATTTAGTTGCATAACCCTGTCTTTATGTGCCTCAGATATATCTATTCCAAGGTCTAGTGTTGTTCGAAGAGTTTTGTGTTCAAACTCTATAGGCATCATTGTTGTTTTTCCATATAATAGTTCAAAGGGAGTAAAACCAATGGTGGTTTTCCAAGTGGTTCTATAGGCCCAGACAGCTTCTGAAACCTATTTTCCCAATCTTTTATGTGGATTGCTACTATTTTGGTCAGAATAGATTCTATTTCCCTATTTGTTACCTCAGACTGGCCATTGGCTTGAGGGTGATAGGGTGTAGATTTTCTATGCCTGACATTATACTCATTCACCAATGTTGTGACAAGAGTGGATGTGAACTGAGCCCCTTGATCTATGACTATTTCTCTAGGAACTCCATAGCATGTGAAGATTTCTTCATAGAGGAATTCTGCAACTTTATTGTCCCTAGCATGTTTCATGGCTTTGACCTCAACCCATTTAGTCACATAATCAGTACAAACCAAGATGTAAGATTTTCCATTTGATGGTGGATCAATTGGGCCTACAAAATCAAGTCCCCATTTATCAAATGGTGTGATAACTACTTGAGGGTATAGAGGCATCTCATCTGATTTAGTTGGTCGACCCATCCTTTGACATCTATCACATTTTCTAGTGTATTTTCCTGCATCCTTATGAAGTGTAGGCTAGTAATACCCTGTATTGAGAATCTTCATGGTTGTTCTCTTAGCTACAAAGTGTCCCCCACAGGGTTCATTATGGCATGCATGTAATATATCTTAAGTTTCATCTTCTCTTATACATCTTCTCATCACATGATCTAGTCCAGTATAGAATAAACAACCTGCTATCCATGAGAATGGAAAAAAAATTCAATAAGAACCCTACGCTCTTTTGGAGAGAAACAAGGGGGAACTCTTCCTATGACCAAATAATTGGCTATATCTTCATACCAAGGGGTGTGCACACTGATGGAGAAGAAATGTTCCGTCACCTAGAAATGCACCTTCAAAAGTGCTCAAAAATTGAGCATTCTAGAGTAACATGGGATCACTCCAAGGTTGTGGGTCACCTATGATTGAAGTGAACCTCCAAAGAAGGCCAAATTCCTTTGGGTATCACCTAAACTATTGCTTTGAGAGGAAAGATGGAAGAGATACATAAAAATGAAACTAAACCTATGGTGATACACCTAACCGCTTTGAGAAATCATGAAAAATAAACATGGGAAGAACATACACTTGAAAGCCTAATTGCTACTCTCAGAACAACCTCTTCCAGATTTAATGCTTTAGTCCTAACAGGTTTGATCTACATATACATCTCAAGGAAGGAAAGATTAATTTCACAACTCTAAGATATGAATACAGAATTATAAAACACAGTTAAAGACTTGCAAGTTCAACAGAAAGATACATAAATGAGAATCATACAAACATGAACACAAATTTCCAAGGTAAACTCTATGTTGTATTCAGGATTTCAGTTGAGTTAAAGAAAAACATACATTGATTGAGAAAGGATTGATTAAAAAATCACTAACTCCTTAGAGTGTGTAATCAGAACTATTTACAAAAAAGGCAAAAATTCCTTATATACAGACTGATATCGGCCCATTAGGGCTTACAAAAATATCCCCATTCAGAAAAAGATCTATCTCAGATCTTTTGATTGAAATTAATGTTGAAGCCCCTACGTGTCCACGACGGTGAAGAGTCATCTCCGAGGAAGCCTTCTTCAGATATCTTCAGCTACTGCATTCATTCTGATCCTGTCGTCGTGTTCGATTGAGCTACCTCGGCTGCACCTTGAATGCTCTGAGCCTGCAATAGATACATGTCGCCCTTCATCCCTTTGACGTTTCTTAGACTGCCACGGTTGACCCTCGGAACCTCTCTAATTGAAGCCCAGTGAAGACTACACCCACGGACTCCAAGCGGTCAAATTCCTCAGTCGAATCGCATCTTAGCGAGACACTAGAAGTGTCTCACCGATGCAATCAAACCCCTTTGCAAGCATCGGCAAAACATGGAGCCATCGCTAAGAGCTCCCAGTGAGCCCAAAAGATCATATCGATGCTACTGGAGCCATCGGCAAGACATCGTTTATCGCCAAGAGACCAGTGGGTTAACGAGTCACTTGGAGATCC
>VDFB02205992.1:0-14379 GCA_007258455.2 Sequoia sempervirens
TTTTATTTTTCCTAAAAATTTAGTACTACTGCATTGAAATTTAGAATTTTCACCATTAAATATTTTTGCTTTTTTTCAAAAAAGGACTAGTCGCTTAGAAACTATGCTAGAAATTTTATTATTACATATTTTTGAAATTGTGTTAATAACCAATTCAATTTTTTTATGTCAAGTTGTCTAACTCTATTTTTTTGAATTTTTATTGCCAATTAAGGGCCTAGTTTGGACCCCCATGATCCTACACTGACCCAAATGTAGGAATTTCATAGTTTGGGAGTTTGGGATACCTCATGATTATTGTCATTATCAAGGATCAAGGTTTAGGAGTATCAAGGAAATCATTCCTCAAGGTACATACAAATCAAAAGAAGTTTAATTTTGTAATTTTGATGAGATAAGATTATGAAGTGTTTAGAATTAGGGCTTGGGGTTGGTTCATACCTAGTGACAAATAAAGGATATGTTGACATCTTTGAATCTAATGATATGAATGAAGGGAGTTTATTGAGTATTAAGATTAAAATATTCTTAGGAAGAAGTATTCAAGGGTAAAGGGATAAGTGAAATAGTAATTTTGAAAAGATAGATAAAGGAAATAGTGGAGGTTAGGGTTTAGTATGACAAGGAATTAAATTAAGGCAACAAATCTAACTCTAAAATAGTAAGTGAAAATATTGAGTTATGAGTCAAGAGTCAAGGGTGATCCTTATGAGTTATCAAAGTAAAGGGAAGGCTAAAGCTCTGGTGTTGAAAGGAAACTTAAGGAAAATGGTCAAGGTTTTGGGGGAAAAGGCTCTTTGGGATGGTGATCTCTTACACTCTAACAAAGCACATTTCTTATAAATTTAAAAAATAAAGCCTCCAAAATTATAATATCTAAGACCTATCGAGATAGGCTCCCTCAAGCTTAGCTCATGGAAAGTAGGAAATGGTATTTTTGTCCACAAACATAAATTTATTGAAAACGAGATATTGCATGTTTTCTTATATCAAATTCTTATTATTAGTTCAATTGGGAATTATCAATCCTTGTTTCTCTTTTTGTGGCACTAAAAGACAATCAAGTACCCTTCCATGTTTTTTCTAGAGCCTAAGTAGTTTAGAATTGGATTAATAATTTTTCAAGTCTATAGACTTGAACCTTCTTCTTGGAAAATGATCCTACTAGGATATTGGTCCAAAATTATTGCATAGTTTACCTAGATACAACATACTTTAGAGTGTAAACCCTATTTAGAGTGGAATCCCTATGCAAAATTATTGCATAGTTTGTAACCTAGGTTCAAAACCTATTTTTCCCATATAATAAAAATATACTTTTAGAGTGGAAACCCTATTTAGCATTTCAAAAGATATAAATTCTACACTCTTTTGAGAATATACTATTGATAACAACTTTTCCATGTATTTTGAAATTATGATTTGTTGTAATATGTTTATATATACAAGTGCAAGCTAATAAAATCATACTTAAAATTGCTCAAAACAAATGGGTGCTTTTTGCCCACTAGGATAATGAACCTTATATAGTTTCTAGAGTATTATCCACCTCTCCTTTCAATAGAAACCAATCTCCTTGTATAGGATGTTGATGTGATATGATTCATAATGCATGTGAGCATGATTCTCATGACTCACATGTTTCTCAATGTAGAGTTAAAGGTTGTAGCTCTCATGGATGGTCTAAAGTCTTCCATCATCCTTCAACTTCTTCTCAACCCTATGATATAGAGGTGTTTGATTGACCAAATAATGGTAAATTTCCTCATCTTGACTTGGTTATTTCTCATCCCAATAACACCAATCAACCTCTAGATGATGAATGGGCTAATGATGGCTCTCTTTTACTTGGGAACCTATCTAGATGGTTAGGATAATCCTTACAAGTGGAAATCAAATGAGTATGATTTTCCTCTTACTATTGTATCAATAACTCTTATTACTTAGCATGCTACATCCCTAACTTTAACTCTCTTTTACTTTTTACTTTTGAAGTAATTAGTATATGATTACGCATGATTCAATGATTAGATGTTTAAGAAAAATGTCTGGAAAAATCAATGTATCTTAAGTTATGTTTATTTCACTAAAATTTCCATGTGTTTAAAAGTTGTCAAGATGTGATGACTTCATGAGGATTATGAAATGATTATTAATACACTAATCTTTAGTTGGTGATGGAAAGTTGCATTTAGGAATCAGGTTTCCGCCCTCCGAGAAAGGGAGGGAGAGCATCATTGGAGAGAAGGATATAGATACAAGGAATAACAGGTTGTCGCCATCTTAGGTCTAGTGTTGATGCAAAAATGGTCGAACCTACTTGAGTCGGGTGAGTGATACTCAACTCTCTTGGTCTAAGTTTACTTCTCGACTCGACAAGTTGTCGATGTCGTTTAATGTCTAGTGCATGTTGTTTAACATGTTTAGAAGCTTGTCGATAGTAATCAATTAGTCGACCTTTGTGTTGATATAATACTCTTAAGGATTATTAACTCTCTTTTTATTATATAAATACATAGATATTGTCAACGTACAAACATTTAGGTTCAAGTATGTATGGATACATACACACATGCATAGGTTATTTCGACGAAAATGACTCATGTATAAATATGTTCATATATGTATGATGTGACACCTTTATATGATTTTAATTATTGGTTCTCATCATGATATTACATGAGGATGCTGATCATTTAGATCAACATTGAGTTCATTTGGTTTTGGCGAGTACGTTGATTGGACAACATAACAAACTATGTCGTCAACTCTTGCCCATGAAACTTTTAGTTTCTTTTAAGGTCATTATGTTAAAATATATGATTAAAATCTTTAATGGCTAGATAAGCCAAGAGCTAACCAATGAGACTCAACTCTTAGTAAAGAGAATCTCGTGAGTCATGTGTGGCGGATATTGTTCAATTCTTTTAATCTATATTAGATCAGACTAAGATACTTCCAACCTCATACTTTTCAATATTTAAACCATATGCACACCCCTAGGGCCATGACAAGCATTCTTGGCGACAATTATATTCATTGTGCCATATTTAAATATCCTCATAAGGTTATAAGAGCCACAAATGGATAAAGTGGATTAAGGCATAGATGCGCCAATATATATAAATATAAATATATCTTGCTAAAATATCAATTGGTTCATTGTTTGAGCCACATCGATAATGTTTTCGCAGCAAAGGATTACTATATTTCTATGAGTATAATCTAATACTTGCAACGACGTAGTAATTTTTGGGTGGTTGATGTTATCTTTTGAATGCTCTTTTAAATGTTCTTGAGCCACGGATAGTATGCAAGGTTGACCCTTGTACCCATGATGGCATGATCAATGATTGGTCGTTGTCACTTGCTGAGTCACCCACGCGCGCCAATGTGCTGTTGCAACCGCCGGTAGTGGCCTTAACTATCATTCAAGAAACGGTTATTAGGGGGAAGGCGTCAAGAGAAGGGATAGTCTTAACTATCGGGGAGGAGAGGCAGAGGGGGAGTGCTTGGTCTGTTCATGGCAGAAATAAGTTAAAAGCAATATGCTTGTGATAGGATGACAACAGGTTAATGGGGAAAAATATTAGGACCCGTCTCCTGTCTACACTAAAATACCATAGCTTAAGAGGTGACTCCTCTTGGAGTGAGAGGAAGGATAATGCACAATAAGAATCGAAAATGACACCCGTTTGTGGAGGAGATCCATCACCTGTGTGCGTTTCAAGTGGCAGGTCAAGGGAATGGGGCGCTGTGAAAGATATTACAACAGTATTAGAAGAGAATAAAAGTGAGAAAGGAAGGTGGCCTCTGGTGGGAAAGTCATTTAAAAAAAAAAATGTTATGGGAGGTTGTGCTCTCACTATGCTAGGAAGAAGATGCAGGGCAAGGAAGATCATGGAACCGAACGGGTAAGATTGCATTCAAAGGCTTCATTCAGGTAGAATGAAAGTTTGTAAGAATATTGTCTTTTATTTGTTTGCATTTCAATTTTGTATCAACTGCGTCGAGCTTTTCGTAGCTAGTTTATGTATTAAGTTTCATGGAAACACTCTTATTTGTAGAGGCTTGAGGTTGATAAGGCCGAGTCGCATAGTGCCACATATTTATTGTGTTTAAGCTTAAGGCCATACAACTGAGCTATAATTGTATTACATTCCTTACTGTGTTTAAGCTTGAGGCTTGAGGCCGAGCTTCAATACTTATACCATGTACCCATGCTAATAACTCTCGACCACATAGGTCAAACTATATTGTAATGTATGTTGTGCTATGTTTATGGTTCTAGACCACAAAGGCCGGGCCCTACACATAGGAATCCATACGGTAACCGTGGCTTGAGGCCATCACGATTGGGTTCATGCATAAACCCCGATGTATATTTACGTCGATTAACGATATGGCATGGATAAATAAAAGGGTTAAGACTCATATAACGAGTCGAGATTGAGGTATTCAAGGCATAAGAAGTGCCGAGCAATAATGTTTATTACTTATTAAATGGATACGGTCTGCATTTACTAACATGTCCATCATGACTGTGTGGATGGTCGATACGGCCTTAAAACTAAACTGTGCTTGCAACACTCAAATCAAATGTTGATTCAATTTGCATGAAAACCGATTGTGGGTAAATAAGGGTTATAAAAAAAATAACCTTAATGGGGATAGTATTTATCACCCAAAGCTCATAAGGTTAATTAGAGCTAATCACCATTATGAAACCATTCTTTTGGTTAAGGAAAGGTATTCCTAGAGTAATTAGAATATGATTCTAACTTACATGATACATTAAATTGAAGTTATGAGCCACGAAAGACCTAGGGTGGTGAATATGGTTCACTTTAAGATATAAATTGATAGTGGATCAAGGTGACGTGGAGTCACTAGTTCCTTGTCACGAAAGTAACCCATTGAATCATAAACTAGCTTAGGATGGGACTCGAGTGTCCAAACATGGATGATGAATCGAATTGATTCCACTTTTTACTTGACCTGGAGAGAAAGGTCAATATGAATTTACTGTAGGACATGACAACTTATAAATCGGGTCAACGTGTTGGACATACAACAATGTTCATTGTGCAAAGTATATGTATGTAAATCTTTGGCAAAGTAATGCATCGGTCTGCATGCATTGTCGGTCCACAATGTTCTAGATGGATTAGTGTCTCCAATTGTGTCATGCATAGTTAGAGTGGATCTATAGTTGCATGACCATGAGACATTAGGAAGGACACACCACCTGATACTCAAATGGCTAACAAAAAGGATTCCTAATAACTAACCTTGAGCATTATGGAATGATTGTATTCTTTTAGATATTAGATTAGTAAGGAAATACCTCGAATACTATGCATATTTATGCTACGTGAAATATGAACTTGAGCTATGCCAAGTGGTCTAGGAAAGGCTAGAAGCATTTTGTTCGTATGTTTTGTTACACTTAAGTTATTACCTTTGGGAAACAAGACAAGTCAGAGGTGAGTGTCTAGATGGCATGACCAATCAGAATGATCATACTTAGCTAGAAGGGATCTAGAGTTGTATGGTCGATTGAGTTTTGTAGGACACATCCCTAGGACTGAGATGGAGAAACTTGATAGTTCCTTATATCTATACTCTTCGAGAAGGGCCGGGTTACTTCCAGTTTGGAAGTGCGCGGGGGACCACTTGAGTCCGTGGTTGGAGGAAAAGCACTCGGATGATGCTCTCCCTCTGTAGTAGTAGACTCTCTGAGGCTTGCGAAGATAGAGATCAACATTCCAGATGCAGTGAGCTCCATGTTCTGGCCACGACAGTCAAAACCTATGAGGTAAAACTAATCTTTATGCTAAGTGTATCTTATGTGAATAAATGAATATTGTAAGGAATTATCTTGATTCTAGTTATGATTACATGTGAATTCAAGTTTGAATTTATCTAGAAAAGTTGTACTGTTGTACTTTATTTTTGTGCTTATACAAATGTTTTAAAAAAAAAATTCTCTCATGTTTACTAAGTTTATTTACCTTCTAGTAAATTCTTGAGATTACTTGAGTATTAAGTGGATGGATGTTACTTAGCAACTTTATGTTTTTCTCTATGGATATGTGGCACCAACTTAAACTTCATAGTTTAAATTTGGCCTACTAGTCTCAATGAGTAAACTAAACAAACATTTGCCACAATTTGATGCTATGTGATAGTATTTAAAAGCATCCAATGCATTCATTCTAATCATCAAGTAAGAATCAAGTGTTCTTCTCTTAGTCAAACATTATATAACATCAGAGTATTCAATAGTAAAACATTTCAATTTGGTGGAACAAAAGAGTAAAGAATCTACATACTTAGATGCTTTGCCTATTGTTTTTGATATTGTTCAATTTTTGAATATTAATTTAAGTGAAAGTTCATTACAATTTAATAAAAATCCTTTAAATTATTTTTAAATACCACCAAATCTAGCAAAATAAAATCTAAAGACCTCTGTAATGACGGAATCTCTCAACCCTGAGTTTAGAATTAGTCTTCCTCAAAACCCATTACTCCATAGTTTCAAAAGAAAGATTCCTATGATATAAACCGCAAAAGAAAGGAATGGACAGATTATCCATGGCTGCAAAGTTGTTAGTGTCAGATCAGAGACTCAGCTGGATCAGGTCGAAGAACGTGGACCCCGCCTCTTGCCGACGTCACTTCCAACGTCGGGAATTTCTCCAAGTTGAATAAGTTGTTGCTTTCAAAATCCACGAGCAAAGAATCCCACAATGCCAAATCCATCTCCCCGAAAGCCAGTTGATTGTCATTTGACGCCTCCGATGCTGATGTGTCGACACTGTCATTATCATGATTGTTCCCCGCGGGGATTTCATTCAGTGCATATTTGGCGGCGGCCAGCTGAATGTGGTGACGGGAAAGTGAAGACGCAGACGGAATGGCAGGTATGGAATTGGGAAAATTGAATTTGGCGGTGGGCCCGCGAAGACAATACACGGCGGCGTCGTAAGCGCGGGCAGCTTGCTCTGCGCTCTTGTAAGATCCCAGCCAGATTCGGTCTCTGCATTTGGGTATTCGCACTTCTGCTACCCACTTACCCCACTTTCGCATTCGGATCCCCTTAAATCCATGCCCATTTTCTGCTTCATCATGTGCCGTTTTCTGCGCGTAATGTTGTTGCCCACATGTACTCATCTTCCTCATCGCTAAACAATGTTTGAAAACGAAGGATTCAAAGCACAATGCAGTTTTCAACTCTGGTAATCACTTACAGTCTGTGTTACAGAGTGGGGAGAAAGAGAGAGCGTGTTGGGCGTAATATATTGGAACGCACTTAACGAATTGTGTGTCTGAAGCGTGTTGTGACAGGAGTTATGTTAAGACTGCGAAGCGAGTTGCAATCATAAAAGGAAAAACCTTTAAAACGTGAATCATGCGAGAGCGGGAAAGTAGGCGGGAAAGCAGGCCAAAGGCCTTTAACACGTGATTGTGTCTGAGACGAGGAGCTTAAATTTGACGGTCGACCCTGCCTGTCAAGCAATTTTTTTGTGACGGTCATTTATTTGAAGTTGCCTTTCAAATATTAAAGTTTATCTATTTTAAGAAAAATATATGTAGATTGAAAAAACATATATAGGAATAATTACATAGAAATTTTGATAGTTTAACTAAAATTTTGCCTTCAAGTGATACAGTCTTCCTAAAATTTTAATTGTATTTTACAGCTAAAATGACTAATATGGCTTGAGACAACCTCTGTAAATAATAATAATTTAATATTTGATTATTTATTTATTTTAATTAAAAATATATAGAAACATAAAAGCTGGTGGAATGCATATTAAAAGTCACACACATAATGATTAACTTAATTTTCAAATAATTTAATTTTAAACTAGTTTATTTAAGTTATTTAATAATCTATATAAATAACCTCAAAATATATCTTCTCAAACATTTTTTTTTTCATAAATTCATATAAAATAATAGTAAATTATTATATATTAATATTAATAATATATAAAATAATAAATAATAATATTTATAATAATTATTATATTAGTAATATTATTAAATATATATAATATATTATATATTAACTAATAATATAATATTTATATAATTATTAATAATAATTTACATTATTTATTTTTATATTATATTATTATTTGAGTATTATACTATTTTTTTATATTATATTATTATATTATAAGATTATTTGAGTATTACACTATTAGTTTTTATATTATATTATATTTATTTATTATTTACTATATTTATATTATATTATACTAATATTTATCATATTATTTTATATTAAATTCAAAGTTAAATTATTAGGATTTATATTTTACTTATTATTATTGAAATAAAAATTCTATTCATAATTTTTTATATTTTTGAAATAATTATATATTATAGGTCTCATGCTAGTAATTTTTTGTAAGCAACAATGTAGTTGCAAGAAACAGTTTCAAAAATAGTTATTTCAATTCTAGAAAATTTGAATCTTTTGATTTGGCCAACAATTGATGTGCATTTTAGCTTGATTTATTAACATCGAACTTGACAAATATGTGGGTTTTTATTAATTAATTATTAATAATAATGGCTACAAACAATGACTACGATTTATTTTTTTTGAGATTTCCAGCGATGTTTTATGTGGGAATGCTACATCCATAGTGCTCAAGCTGTAGGAAATGCCTTTTGACCTAATAATTATTTTAGAGTGAACATATGATTTTTTTGTATCGAGATTTTTCTTATTGTGATTTATTTAGTTCACAGTGTACCATTCTTGAACCAATTTTTCCCTAGCAATCATAAAATGTCATATTTAAATCAATTGTGTGAATTCTATTTATGCCTTTTTCTTATCAAGTTAAACACTTATGAACAACTCAAATTACAACTGTGACTTTACCAACCAACTCTTTTCAAGCTTTCATTGTATTCCTTGGCACCTCAATATAGCTTTTCTATCATGGATTACAATCAATTGTGTCTACTCTTGTTACCATTAGAGAAGTTTCATGAGTTGAAGGAAGAAGTAGGAAGTTTTAGTTAGGTTCCTAAGAATCTACTATCAAACTCTAACTTTGTGTCTTATATAAATCCAATTTAAGATAGAGATTTTTTAATTTAGATTTATTTTTTTTAGAATAAATTTATCTAATTAATTAAATTACTTCTTCCTTGTGAAAGCAATATGATTATAGTAGACTTTTAAAAAAGGATTTTTTGTTTAGGTTAGAAAAATATTTACATTATTCAATTATTTTTAAATATATTCAAAATATCAATTAAAGTTTGTTTCTTTTTATTTTAAATGTTATGAAAATATTGAATTAAAATTTTTAACTTTATTACAAAAGGAATAATATTATTTTAGATCTATGTATGCAATTCCCAAGATTCAACACATAAATCAATCATATAAAAAGAGATTCAAAGAAAGAGTTATTTGTATTTTTCTCATTGATTATTTTAGATAAGAGAAAATTAAATTTGAATAATTTATTTTGCTATGTTGAATATTGAAAATTGTTTGAAAGGGATTTTAGCATTATAAAGTTTCACTACTACTTTTTCATTTTTATTTTGAAAAATAAAATAAAAGTTATTCATTACTTTCATAGATAAGTTTATATTTTTAAATATTATTTCGATTTATTTGAAAAAATAAAAAATACATTTTTTTCTTGTATTCATAATAAATGAGCTTTACATCAATTGATTTTAGTTGGTTAGTTGATTTATTTAAGTTAAAAGATTAATCTTTTTATTTAGTAAATTATTTATTCAATTTAGATTAACTATCTCAATTCATTAAAAAGGTAAAAGAATAAAAATAAATTCATTTAGATTAATTTATTGCATTTGGAGAATAAAAACACACTCAAAAAATTTAAAAAATTTAAAACATGTTAGAAAATTAAGTAAACAATACCTCACCTTTAAACTAATCAATCAAAACATTTGTAAGTCGTCAACACTTTGCAAGTAATCAACAAATATCATCTAATTGACACAATCAAAATAAGATGAAACTAAAGAAGTAAAATCATGCATTGAAACAAAGAATTAAGGAAAACCTAGAATTTTTTTATTTAACTTTGTAGGTCACACTTGAATTTTCACAATATGTCTTGGGTTGAACGGTCCATAATTGTTAGAGGAAATATCAAGTGACTTAAGATAAATTATACCAAATTTTTCATTAATTACCTAATAAAAATGGCTATCCTTGAAGAGATATGGAGTGAGAATGGTTGCCTAGAAGATATTGAATAAGAAAATTTAATTAAGATCTTCAAATGTGTAAAAACTTACTTACAAGAGCTTCTAAATACTAAATATATTATTATGATGTTCTCTCTAAAATAATCATCTAAAACATGTCTACAAAACACTCCACACATTATGTTTGTCCAAATCCTAAAAAACATACATGCCTATTTCAACACAACCCATTCAATTGATTATTTTCCCACTCCTACCTTAAGAAGAATGGATCCCTTCTTATCCATCCTTCACACATTTATGTCTTACCCAATTAGAGGAAAATTCTATCAAAGAAAGCCAACTCAACCAACTCCTACTATGTCTACAACATTGAGTTTCCACCTTATCTAATCCACTTAAATAATCATGTTTGAGCCAATTTGGGGTATATGTTAGGAAAGGTGTCTCAACCTTTCTCTTAGAGTTGAGTATATGAAGAATGCATCTTTTAGACTATGATGCATAAAAGCTCAATTTTTGGGCTATAGAATTTATTTTTGGGAAAAATAAAAAATTATAAGTTGTTTGGAATTACTTCTAGGGATGCATCTTTCATATATATCTTTGAACATCCTACAATTATTTTGAAATGGGCCCCAATAGCCCACTAGGTCAAAATTTATAGCCTTAAAATTTTTAGCCTCTTACATGCTAAAAGAGGGAGTTACACTTGTTGAGAAACGTATGGAGATAATGAAGTAAAAATAAAAAACCTTAGTTGATGAGTGGCTTATGACATACAGGAAAAAAGAATCTGTTATTTTTAGCTTATGAACTCATCTTGCAATTTGGGTGTTGGTTTTCCAACTAGGTATATGGGTGCCACTTTATTGGGTGATTTCATCTCATGGTTTTATAATTACCATTTGATGGTTTCTTGTACTACTCCTATTTATAGGATGCTTGAGATGGAGGCATTATTAGTGATTTGTAGGCATAATTATGTTATAAAAAATACTCTAGATCATTGGCTAGTGATGCTCCTATAAAGGTTTTCTCTATGAGTGTATTGTAATCATATTTATAGATTACTAAATAATATATTGGACCACTTTAGAATGTGGATGTTTTATCCCAAAAGAGTTTTCCCTACCTACACTTGCATTGTGGTATGTTTTTTTTATGTTTTATATGTGTCATCCTTTTTGTAATTGTAAATATCTAAATATTGCACAATACTCTCTTCTAATATTAGTTCAACAAGATTTTTCACATACCTCACTTCTTTTCAATTGATATCATTGCTCCTAATTAACTCAAATTATCTGTTGGGTAGTTTTTTTGTACTAATATTTGTTTAAGTGAAAGCTTGTACAAAAAGGGTTTGATCTTATTGTAGGGAGCATTTAGAATAGAAATGGAGATGTTCTCAAGCACAAAATTTGAGATTTGGAAGCTTAAGATAGAGGACATGGTTGTGGATTGAGATTTATGGGCCATAGTATCTAAATCCTAACCTAAGTTATTATGTTACAAGAAGACTAGGAAAAAAATGGATAGAAAGCCTAAGTACCTCATTAAATTCTATTTGGTTGATTTAGTATTATTGCATGTACATGAAGATGCCATCACACCACATTTGCAAGAAATTGAAAGATTTGTATCAAGCTAAATATCTAGTTAACAAACACTTTCTAAGAAAGAAGTTGCATACCCTTAGGATGGAGAATGGTGGCTATGTAGCTAAACACTTGAATGTGTTTAACATGGTTGTTACTTGCTTGCACTCTTTTATAGTAAAAATGGAGGATGGGGGTCATTGCATGACTTTGTTGTGTTCTTTGTTAGATCTGTGGACCAATTGTTATGGTTATTGGAAGCACTACCATCAAATTGGAAATACATGAAGTTGTGGCATCATTGATTTTCAAAAAGATGTAAAGAAGACTTGTAAACCTATTAAGGAGGCCCTAGTTATTCATGGAAGCAAAAATAACAATGAAAGAAGGATAATAAACAAGACAAGTCTAGATCTAAATTCCATAAAAAAAATTTAGAACTATAGCAAAACTCACCTCACCATGACATGAGAGATTGTAAGAATTAGAAGAAAAAACAAAAGAGAGATTCTAGTGATGAGTCTAAGAAGACCTCTTATGACGATGGTGATGTCATTGTGACAGCCTTAGATACAGATGTGGTTGATTGACTTTAGTGCATCTTTTCGTCTAACTTCACATCAAGACTGGTTTGCAAAATATGGAGATGATTCTTATGTAAAGATTGTTGATTGTGAATACATCCAAATTTTAGTATTCTTCAAAACGAAGGATTCAAAGCACACCGTAGTTTTCAAATTTGGTAATCACTTACAGTCAGCGAGGAGAAAGAGAACGTGTTATTGGAACGAAGTGTGTTGAATTTAGTTAAAAGTTTAAGCGTGAGAGGAATTATGTTAGACTGCAATTACAATATGAAAAGCCTTTAAAATGCGTATCATGCGGCGAAGCAGGCGGCAGGCCTTTAAAACGTGAATGTGTTTGAAACAGCCGACCATAAATAATAATAATTTAATATTTATTGTTCGAATTCAAATTGTATAAAAACATAAAAACTGGTCGAATGCAAATTAAAAGTCGTACTACGATTAATTTAATTTACAAAATAATTAACCAAATCTCAATTTAAAAATAAATAGATAATAATCTAATTAGTCTTTGCTCAATTGTATCCAAGCCTTAAGGAGACCAGCAATAAAAAATATTAAAATTAACTTCTAAATTACATTATAAAGCTAAACATACAAATTATATGAAAGAAATAAAGTGTGATTATTGTAAAAATAAAATAAAAATAACACTAATGTATTTAATATATAATTAAACTTTTAAATTACTATAATAATTGTGATCTCATATTTTAAGTTAGAATGATAATTTTAAATAGTTAATGCGGATTAGGGATTTTTTAGAAATTGGTGTAGCGTTAATTTTGATTATTGTGATATTTTAATTGAAATGTTTAAATTGAAATTTGAAATTTGATCTAGAATTAGATATTATAAAATACTAAAATCTAAAAATATTGAGGTCTATGATTACAAGTGCCTAAAAATGAATAGGTACACATGTCAAGTTTGATGATGATCTAACATAGCTAATGAACTACATGACATTAAAACTAATAAAACCCAACCTTCAACATATTACTTCAAGGTGAAAATCTCACATCATTCTTTCAAATCCTTCCATTTGTCACCTTTGCTCATTTAAGTCAAAAGAGCATGATGGAGTTGATAGTGAACCCCACAGTTCCCATAAATCACTTGAAACCGAAACACCTATTGTGAGATGGTGAAATGGGATCTAAGGTTAATGCTTAACCTAAATCACTCATTCCACCATAAAACATTAGGGGATAGAAAAGTAACCAAGAGAAACTATTTGGTTGTTTTCTTTAAGGAATGGCCAAAATAGTTGGTCAAGTTTTTGGTCCCCATTTTGATTTGATGATGATGTGATGATGAATGTGATGTAGAATGTTACAAACTAGGTAAATTAGAACTAAAGAGATGAACTATGACAAAATCTAAATAACTCAAAACAAAAAGATAGGGAAAAAAGAACTAAAGAGTGCAAACAGAGAGGAACCTGGCATTAAATTGTAACATGCCCATTGTTCTACGTAGTAATTTATCCTATATTTTTCCCACAAGTGAAAATTTTATGCATCTGACCTTTAAGAGCAACAAAAAAATTATTTTTCCTTTGAATAATAAATGCACATTTGAAACATATTTCAAACTTTCGATTGCATATAAAAGAATTCCTTTCAATTCAATTCAAATAATGATGATACATGAATTTCTTATGACATTTCATCTTTTCAATTTCAATAAAGATGGATATAAATTACATACATAACTTAAACAAGCTTTCAACAAGTATAAAGTACAATGGTTTGGGAGTTCCCCCTCAAATCTTGGCCACCAAGTGAAGAGGAGAAGCATCACTCAAACGCTTTTATGCCAACCTTAGACTTACTATGGTCCCTTGCACATCTACCTAAATGGTAAGATAGCCCTACCCTTTGATGGAGAGATTGGTTTGGTGACCTCATAACAATAGCCTTTTCTAAGCTTGGTGTTGTGTCCTATACATTTCTAGA
>VDFB02205993.1:0-10070 GCA_007258455.2 Sequoia sempervirens
TTTGATTCAATGAATAATGACACCAATTCCTTCTCATTTTTCTTTTTTCTACAATTGAAAATGAATTGGTAGATGAACTTGTTGTGATTTGAGTTTTTAGTCCTTCATTTTTGTCCCATTTTAAGTAATGTTTTGGCAAAGGATGCATGCTTAAGTGCAAGTTATATGTTGTGTGTACATTTCAACAGGTTGTAGTTGTGAAACTTGTCTTTCCTTTGTGAAATAAGTTGAAACCAACACCTTCATATGAAATATTTATGTGCTTCATGTTTTTATTTGAGTTGTGAAAAAATAAAAACCTTATTGATTCATATATTGTGATATGGTTGCAACAGTTAAACATAAATATTTGGGTGCATCACCTCCTAGGAAGTAGATTTCAGTTTCAAGAAAATCCTTCTATCCCTGTTCCTCATCAAGTTGGTAGTTTTAGGAGGTTCACCAAGGGAACCATCTTGCTCTAGAGATTCATCCTCATCATAAGCTACCCATATCTTGAGGATGTTTCTATGTTACACTAGATGGTTGAGTGCATACTCAACTAGGGTGAAATCCTAAGTGATAACAAGACTAATTCCTAAGTTTGATTCTTCTCAATTTGCATCAATTCTTCTTCCATAGCTTTGGTCCAATTCTCATCCTTGCATTCCTCAATCACTATGTTAGGTTCTACTTTGGGAAGTAGACATGGATTTATGTATTCTTCTATTATAACAACTTTTCTTCTTGTCAATACACCTTTGCTCTTATCACCAATGATCTAATCTTCAGAATGATTCTTCTACACATACTTAGGAGACTTAGGAATTCTTTCTAGAGAATATTCCTCTTCAACTTGCATCTCCTTTTCCTTTTTCTTTGCAAGAAGACTCATTAGATTCATATCCTTCTATTATTACTAAGCTTTTATGTGGCTCTTCATCTACTTAGACACTTGCACTTTCAACTATCTTCTTCAACCTCTTGTTGTAGCACTGGTAAGCCTTGCTTCTTATAGAATATCCAAGAAATATTCCTTCATCTAACCTTGTATCAAAATTTCCTAAGTTTTCTTTATCTCTCCTAGTATAACATTTGCTTCCAAACACTTTGAGCTATTTGATAATAGGAGTTCTTTCATACCATAGTTCATAGGGAGTCTTTGAAATGTTTACTCTTGTTTGTACTCTATTGAGTATTGAAAATATAGTATGAATATCTTCTCTCCAATAGACATCCAATATTTTTTCTTCTGTCATGATTGTCCTTGTTGCTTCTTGAACTATTCTATTATTTCTTTCCACAACTCCATTTTGTTGAGGACTTCTAGGAGCTGACAAATGCTTCTTTATCCCATGATCTTCACACAAATTGTTAAACTCATCGGACGTGAAATCTGCACCTTTTTCAAACCTTAAGCACTTGATTTTTATATCCATTTCATTCTCAACCATAGATTTAAATACTTTAAACTTGTCTAGAGATTTTTATTTTTCTTTGAGAAAATTTACCCAAGTCATTCTAGAGTAATCATCAATTAACAACATGAAATACTTGTCACCTTGAAAGCTTCTTGTTCTTGTGGGTCCACATCGGTCTATAGGCACCAAATCCAAAGGCCCTATGGTAGAATATTCTTTGATATTAAACCTCTTTTTTGTTTCTTTCCCAACCTAACATTCCTTGTAAACTGCATTGATAGGCTTTGTAATTCTTGGTAGATCTTTCACAACTTGAGTATAGTTGATCCTCACTAGGCTATCAAAATTGATGTGACACATTCTTCTATGTCATAACCAACTTTCATTTATTTGAGTCATAAAACACTTACCATTAGCACATTTGAGCTGATAAACATTCCCATATTTCCTTGTTCCTATAGAAACTAGAGTTCCAATGCTTCCTATTCTAATCTTACTACCACCATCCTAAAATATAAGATTATATCCTTTTCTGCACTCAGAAGATTATACTAGAGACCCTTGACATAAAGAACATCATTTGTATTATGCTTTCCATCAAAACTAATTGAACCTTTTCCACATATCTTAGCAAATGTATCATCACCAAACTTAAGAAGACCACTTTCAAACTTTTCAAGTTTAAAAAACTTACTCTTATCACCTGTCATATGATTTGAGTATCCACTATCAATTATCCAATGATTTTTCTCCTCTCTAGCATGAAAATCAATCACTATAGTTCCTTTGATGTTGTGTCCTATTTCTAGAGAAATCTCCTTCATACATCTTTCAGAGTCAATAGCATTATTTGTTACACTCAAAACCATGAACAATCATTCATCATTTTCATCATCCAATATGCTACCATCTTCTATAACATAATAACTTCTCTTAACAAATTTATCTTTAGTATCCTAATACTTGTCATTTGAAACTTTGGTTAGACATCTTGAAGAATAATGACCTATCATTTCACAATTGAAACATTTGAAAGGTAACTTACCTATGTATTTTCTAGTCCCCTTTTTCAATCTCCTAAAAAAAATTATTTTATCTCATCAAGACCATCTAGATTTGATCCATCATCCTTCTATGTTTTGCTAGCATCAAATGTAGTCTATTTTCTTGAATCATTTTGACCAAAATCTCAATTCAAAAGTAGTTAAGGCACCAAACAACTAATCTCTAGAATAATGATCTAAATCTTGAGCTTCCTCAATAGCAAAAACTTTAGAACTATAAGATATAGGAAGAGTTCTCAATACCTTCTTTACCACCTCATCTTCTTGTAGTTTTCCATGAAAGTCATTGATAGAATTGACAACTTCATCCACTCTATGCATGTAGCTCATAATATCTTCATCTCCTAACATCCTTAGGATTTCAAACTTTTTCTTCAAATTCTACATCTTTTCTTGCTTGACCTTATCATCTCCTTCATAGGTACTTTCTAGATTCTTCCAGATTTCTTTACCAGATTTGTATCCTATAACCTTCACAAATTTTGAATCAACAAGACCACTTAAAAGATAATTCCTAGATTTTCCATTGTTCTCATATGCCTTGATCTCATCATCATTTGTTAGATCATTAGTGGGCATGGTAATATCCATCTTCAATTGACTTCCAAACTCCAAACCCTAGGGAAAGAATGAAACCTTCCATCTTGGTTTTCCAAAATGCATAATTCATCCCATCAAACAATGGATCCTCTTTCCTATGTGGTATCTGGATCTACCTCAAGCAGTTAATATTCTTATAAGGAACCTTTCTCTAATACCAATTGTTAGATTAGCATGACAATTGAGAGATGGGAGTGAATCGATTGTTCATTAAAACATCAAAATCCTCATTAACATTTAGATCTATATTAGATCTTAAACCCTTAATTAGATTTAATGGAATGTAAACATATGAAACAGTAATGAAAACACATCCAAACATATAAGAACACTAGACTTACATGGAAAATACAAGAAGGAAAAAACCACAATGAGGATTAGCTCACAATATAAAGTAATAGAAACACCAATTACAATAGGCTCACTGCTAGAGGGATCACTACCTAAAAGAAAGAAGGGATCACTACCAAAGGACTCACTATCTAGAAGAAATAAGATAGAATAAGGGTGGCTCACTACCAATTTGAACTGCTAACAATTTATCTCTCTTATGTTGAAGGTATAGTTCCACTAAAGCACAAACAACTCATTCAACAAACTAAAATGTAGACACATTCTGCTCACTGCATCTGGGAGTCCTAGGAATTAAAGCTCGCACTTAGATCACCACACTTGATCACATTTGCATCTTTCACATCACACACACTCTCTTCTTAATCCACACAATAACTCACTTTGTATTTATACCATACTCAACCTAAAATAATCTCAATCAGGTCGGCCTTGAGGAAACGTATGCACCTCAATCATGTAACATCAAATAGGTCGGCACCAAATGCTTCCATGGTGTAAAGAAGTGAAGGAATACCATGCCACAACTTAAATAGGACCCAAATATACATTGAAATGCTTCTCATCACTTCCAAAAACAACAATAAACACTAGCATGCCAGGTCATCCAAGCCTACTAACACTAACAAGTGACCACAAACAAACCTCTCTAGGTCCTAAAACATCTCTCATACCATACAACAACAATCTAAAACATCTCGAAATATTGCACATCATCAAAATATTGTCCACTACTACTGCAACCACCTGAAACATAAGAACACCTTTATTTTGTGCAACCAAACACACTAGCATAAACATCCAACTCACCAAACAACCTTGTGAAACACCACAACACCTAAAACTTCAAGTAAAGGTAGATAAGCGAAATATAAGCATGTTCCTAGATCCATAAGACAAGAACCTTCATTGTGAAGAAATGTGGAGCAATCTCATTTCTCCCAAACACCTTATTCCACTAGACAACCATATTGTCAATCACATCTTCCACTGCAAAATGATCCAGAACCTAAAACTTTGGATAAATAACCTATGAACACCTCTTTAATCATCATATCCAAACCACATAGGAATATCTTCAACCTTGAAGAAATGTGGAGCAAAACACTAAACACCAATCTATCACATTGAACTCTCTTTTATTCAATTTTTCTCAAAAGCACTTGGAAACCAAGTGAACCAACTACATCAGAAACACTACTAACATCTCTACAACACATTTGTAGCATTTAAAAAATCTCTCATTAAATATAGCACATCCAACTATCTCTCCAAACACAACTTCTGCAACTATACTAAAGTAAGACATAAATGTCAACACCATCAATATTGTGTTGACATCAATACCAACAACTCCAAGCTTCCAACAACTCCAATGCTAGGGGTTGAAATTATCACCACTAGTAGCATTCCAACATTATCTTCATACAAGGGTTTACATCAATGACAACATCCAAAAAACTCACAAACAACTCAAGCTTCCAATAGGTCCTAATTTAGAACCTCCCCAAATTGAAAAAAGTAGCAACCAAGCTTCTAATAAAATTTGAGTCATTCCCCCTTGTTCTTTGGAAAAAAGATTTATGAATTTGGCTAGAAAATTAGTGATTATAAATTTCTTCAGGACTTTCCTATGAGGTGCATCATTAAAAAAATAGGTCTCTTCCTCCTAGAGCTCCTCTATAAAGCTCAATTTCTTGGCTAATTTTTTTCATTGTTGAGTGCTCTTCTAGGTGGAACAAGATAAGGTTTTGGTTAGGGGTCCATAGTTCATGGAGGTTTTCATTTTATTCATCATGACGTGGTTGCCAAATTTTGATGCTATGAGCTTCCACATACTAGAGTTAGTAGATTGGATTCTTCTATATAACTTACATGAAAAGTACTCAGATGCTTCCATTCTTGAAAAAATAGTTATTCCTTGGGAATTTTTTGAAGTGTGATGAAGATGTTTTGAATAGATTCTCCATATTTTATTCCCATGTTTGCATCCTTAAGGATCCTACTAAATCCCTTCCTAAGAAAATATCTCTAATCTCAAGTATGTTAATATAGCACCAACCTATGGAACTCAATGTTCTACCTTCCTTTTGTATATTCTACAAATCTAGAGAGAATTTTTCATCAAAATGTAAATCAAGAACTTCCTTTTATAAATCATTTCTCTTAGATGATCCAACCCCTAGATGGGTTCCTTTATTTGAGGCTATCCCCACTCATAAAGTGGTGGTTATCCATAACTCCTCTCCCTGCCTATCATTCTAAGATTGATAAAGTTGTGTCTCCCCCTCCTCTCCATTGGGAAATATCCCTCCTTACATATAGTAGAATGAATCTCTCATTAATAACATCTTGGAAGATGGTGAGTTGTTGGATATTAGAGAGGAAAAGGATACATTAGTTTCCAATGCTATCTATATTATCTCCTAGAAACAATTAGAGAAACTCTACTAATTACTAGCCCCTCATTTTACAATAAATTACAAGAGAGGAAATTAAGCAAGTTCTTGGTTAGTTCTCAACATTGAAAATAAAAAGTAAAAGTGAGAGGGGAAGGGCCTCTCACAAGTGTCATGAAGATTCTATCATGGAATGCTAGAGGCTTAAATACCTTTGACAAATGATTCTTAATCAAACATTTATTAGACTTGTAGAAACTTGATATCATCGTTTTATAAGAAATTAAATTGAATATTGAAGAAGTTGGAAAACTCTTCAAAAAATGGTTCAAATGGAAGTGGATCTTCACCTCAACTTTGGATCCTCTAGAGGTTTGGGTATCTTATGCTTTCATAAATCCATCAACTATACTCATATCAACCAAGGTTAAAAATGAAAATTATGTTATGTCTTCTATTTATCCTCTAAACTTAGCTTTAATATCTTTAACATATATGGGCCTATTCCCCCATCATAAAAATATCCTTTGGGATTATGTCTCTAAGATTTTGGATCTTTTGAACCTAGACTTGGTGATTTTAGGCGGTGACTTCATTGTTGTTTTGGGTCCTTGTGACAAGAAGGGGGGCCTTAACATAATCTCTTCATCTTAGCATTATTTTTCTAATTTTTTCAAAAATAACTCTTTAGTGGATACTAGGATGAAGAATAGTCATAAAATCCAAAGGAAGGTAAAATTTTATTACAAAGAGGTTGGATTATTTTCTTCTCTCCTTAGTTTGGATTAATTGAGGATTTATCATGGAAAGTCTCATTATCCTGGCTCTAGGTTTGATCACTTCCTTATTTCTCTCTCTTGGCATGTGGATTTTAGCATTATTATAAGCCCCCTTTAAGTTTCAAAAAATGTGATTCTACAACAATAATTTTATCAAATCGATCATAAGCTAGTGGAAGAACTTTCCTATAATTAAGGGGGCAAAATTATTCATCCTAATGAAAATTTTCTACTCTAAAGGACACTATCAAGGAATCCAAAATAAACTCAATTTCAAAAAAAAAAAATTGAAAAAGAGAGGGTGGAAGTGGAATTTTCTACTCTCAATGAGGAGGTCATGAAAGGTGGGATGTTCCAAGAACACATTTTAAGGGAGGACATTTTGTCTAAATTAGTTGATATTTAGGTTTTAAGGAAGGTTTTTTTGGTGTCAAAAGTCTAGATAAAGTTGGTTAAAGTAGGGGTATATGAACATAAAAATTTGTACTCTTCAATCAAAGATCAAAAAATATGGAACAAGATTTGACAAATCAAATCTACAAGTGGTATTGATTTAATTGGCTCATATAAGATCATATAAGAAGCTATTGTTGGACACCAGGAACATTGAGAGGGGGGGTGAATCAGTGTTCCATAATATTTGAATTTCAAATCAAACCTTGAACTATCAACAACAATATTAATCTTTAATAGCATCCACAGCAAATAAACAGAAGGAAACATGCATACACATTAACAAGACAATGTGAACACCATAACACCAAAAAATTTACATGGAAACCCTGTTAGGGGAAAAGCAATGGTGGGGATTAATCCACAAAATATACTCTATTAAAAGTATGATAAAAAGGGAATGCACTTGCATTTAGGAACACTACCTAGAGCTCACTGCTCAAAATAAAAAAGATGACTCACTGTCCTAAAGGAGTTTGGATTAAAACTATTCAAAATATGAACTAAGAAAATAGCATCTCTAAATGCCTGGATTCAGTTCCAATGAAGCACATGAAATAGATTACAGACCTTCTGTCCAATTCACACTTCTACTCTGCTCTGCTTTTCTCTCCTACAAAAACCCTTCTGCTACACAAACAAAATTCGCTTGACAGATCCTCTGATATGACCTCATGCAGTTGTTCTACACTTTTTCACACACACACCTTCTCACCACTTTGTAGATCACATGCAAAATGAATTACCAATCTCATTTATATATCCGCTAACAAGAATTATATTTTTATATGTCAGCTTGCAACAAAATATAATATTCTTCCACAAGTCAGCTCGAATCACCAATTAGAATTAATGCGTACCCACACAAGCTAGCTAGACTATAGTAGGGACCCAAACCAAAATTCCCAACATAATAAATAGTTAAACACATACTCCTCATACATCCGGAACATGCCATATACAACAGGTCGGCCACAATGAGAAAATAAGCAATAAATCATTCTATTGAATCTCCAAACTTGTACATGGATCAATGTAATATCATAAAACTTATCAAACAAGTAGCATACATACTTGAAAAGCTTCCCTGGGGATCCACACAACAAAATAATGATCTGGTGAAGTATTGGGATCATCTTACCAACCGGATACTCTGTTCTTCATACATTCTACTAGTAGAATATTGTCATCTACTTTCCTTGCCGATAGGAACTACTTCTAAACTACAGACCACACTACTGACTCCAGTTGCCATCAATGACAACACTAGCAACTAAAAATTATTTCTCAAAGACATATGCCAGCAATCTCCCCCTTTGGAATTGATGGCAACACTTAGTGAAAAATGACTAAGTGTTGGAACCAAAATTGAAAGCTTCAAAACACAACAAAACACTACTCCCCCTTTGGATGTCAAGGCATTTTTCATTGCATTCTCTCCCCCTTTGACATCAATGACAAAAAAATCCACTACTTTTCTCTCCCCCTTAGTATTTTTACTGCACTCTCTCTTGCTTCTTCTCTCCCCCAATTGATAAAAAAATTGCAACTGCTATTTAGAAAATTATTTTATACTTATCTTTCATCTCCAGAAGAAATTTCTTCCAAGAGTCCACTACAATCCCAATAGCTATTATCAGACTATTGAATTCTGATGTCCTATTGATGACCTGGATAAGGGATTCAAGAATGGTAATGGATTCTTCTAGCTTTTCTCCTTTCTTCAGAACTTCAATCATTTTCTCTAATCTGCATTCAGTATGATCCTTCACTTTCCAAAAAGTATCCATAAGAGTGTTTCTAGCAAAGTGAACCTTTGCATTCTCAACCTGCAACTCATGAACCTTCTTATTAACTTCTCCATCCTTGTCACAGACCATATTGTAGTCGATCTGATTCTAACAAGCTCATTCTCAATTTGTTCCAGCTTGTCCTTATATTTTCCAACCACATGAGGGCCACGAGGACAATAATTGAGATTTTATTTACTGAGTCAATGTATTGTCTTTGTACATTCATGTTCTTCCTTAGTTTGGTGAGAGATAACCTAAACCACATCTTCAGATGTGAGATTATTTCTTCCTCTTTTTTGTCCTGAGACACAAAGTCCATAGCCTCCTTGATACACTCAATAAATTCTTCTGGAAGTACATTCTTCAAACTCTTCAATTCAATGTTGTTATCAATAAAGTATCTTCCTAGAGTGTCCTCAATACAGTCTTGTTCATATGATGGTCCATTCATCCATATGTCAGTTATCTTTTGCATTCCATCTTCTTCTTGAACAATCTACAATATCTTTGCTTTGAATAAAGCACCTTCTTCATCACTTTCTTCTTCAATTACCATAGTCGGTTCAACTAGTTTTGGTTCATCTCTTGGTGTATATTCCTTAGATTCTTCATCGAATACATCCACAACTATCTAATTTTTACCTTTTCCTTCAACTTTTGTTGACTTAGGCACCGGAGGAGTGTCACCAGCCAACTCTCTTTCTCTCTTTTGCTTTTTCTCCAACTTACTGGAGGATGATCCAATTTCAATTGCTTTTACCGAGAGAGGAATACCAAAATTTTCTAACAACTTTCCAAAGAAGTTTTCATAAACTTGTTCACCATTTTCAAAAGAGTTGAAATGCTCAAAAAATTGCTTGCAAACCGGTATATTTTCCTTCCATACCACATTGTCATTCCGAGGCAAGCAATTTAGGAAATACATCATAATGCATATAGCTAGAGTACCAAGCTTGAAAGAATAATCTATATCCTTCAACAATTGCACATTCTCCATCAATTGATCCTTCAGCAATCCACATAGATCAAAGTCTTCGGCTTCTATTATCATCTTCTGCGCAATATAGATTGCGCCTGCAGAGGTTGCACCTTCCCTATTTCTGAAGATCTTGTATGAAATTCCATATGCAATATACCTTGTTAATGGATCTTTGATCGTTGTAATCATCAGAGCTCTCTGATCTCCTTTTACACTGGTTAGGGCTTTGACCTCAATATTTCGAATCAATTT
>VDFB02205994.1:9515-31329 GCA_007258455.2 Sequoia sempervirens
GGAGGATGTGTCACATGAATTTTGATAATTTGGCAAGAATTAGTTTGGTTCATGTTGTAAGAGATTTACCTAGAATCACAAAACCTATCCATGTTATTTGTGAGATTGTCAATTTGGAAAACAAACAAGGAGTAGCTTTAAGGGAAAGGAACAATCTACTACCGGACTATTGGATTTAGTGCATACAAATCTTTGTGGTCCTACAAGGGTGAGAAGTCTACAAGGTGGCAGGTACTTTATGCTTTTGATTGATGATTACTCTAGAATGACATGGGTTACTTTTCTTAGAAGAAATCTGATGCGTTAAATAAGTTCAAGGCATTTAAAGATATGGTTGAGAATGAAATAGATTTGAAAATAAAATGTTTGAGGTCTAACAGAAGTGGTGAATTCACCTCCAATGAGTTTAACATGTTTAGTGAAGATCATGGAATAAAGAGGCATTTGTCTGCCCCTAGAACTCCTCAACAGCATGGAGTTGTTGAAAGAAAAAACATAACTATTCAAAAAGCTGCAAGGATTACGATGAAAGAGGCAAATCTATCGCAAGTCTACTAGAGAGAAGCTATTCATAATGCTTTCTATATACTTAACAAAGTTCAAGCTAAAGCTAACAGCACAAAGACTCCTTATGAGCTATGGTGTCGAAGGATTCCTATTGTGAAGTACTTTAAATTGTTTGGAAGCAAATGTTACATCAAAAAAGAAGAAAAAAACTTGGGAAAGTTTAATGCAAGGTCTGATGAAGGTATCTTCCTTGGATATTCTATTAGAAGCAAAGCTTACAAATGTTACAACAAAAGGTTGAGAAAGATAGTTGAAAGTGCAAATGTTAAAGTTGATGAAAACTTGCAAAGTTCTATTGCAGTAAATGGATATGTGTCAAATGAATCTGATTGCAGAGAAGTAGAAGAAATAGTTGTTGAACAAGAAGTGCAGAATGAAGAGGAAGAAGCTCCAGAGAAGACCCCTAAGTATGTGCAAAAGAATCATTTTGAAGATTAGATCATTGGAGATAAGAGGAAAGGTGTATTCACAAGAAGCAAAGCTGCTGAACTTGAGGTAAATTTGTGTTTACTTTCTAAAGTTGAACCTAAATCAGTAAGTGAAGCATGTAAAGATGAGCATTGGATGAGAGCCAATGGAAGAAGAACTTATGCAAATAGAGAAAAATCAGACTTGGGAAATGATCCCTAGACCGGAAAAAACATAATTGGAACTAAATGGGTATTCAGGAACAAGCTAGATGAGAACGGAGTAGTAAGAAACAAGGCAAGACTTGTGTGTAAGGGTTACTCACAAGTAGAAGGTATAGATTTTGAGGAAACTTTTGCTCCTGTGGCTAGGATGGAAGCTATCAAAATGTTTTGGCATTTCACCGGAGACTTTAAGGTCCATCAGATTAATGTGAAGTCTGTTTTTGGAATGGTGAATTGGAAAGAAAGAGGTTTATAGAACAACCAAAAGATTTTTCATTGTTAGAACAACGAATATGGGTATGTAGGTTGAAGAGCTATATGGTTTGAAACAAGTTGGAAAACTTCGGTCTCGACAAAAAAAACCGTAATTTTTTAAAAAGATAAAAAGAAATTAATGCATTTAGAGAACATAAGAGCCTAATTTGATTATCAATTTGTCATAATTCAAAGATTACACATGTCATATGATCATCAAACTCTCAATAATTGAAATTTTTGAATTTCATCATTCATACTCATAGTTTCAAACTTTGAAAATGTATAACAGCATCATAAGTTTATAAAAAGCAAAAAAATGAGGTTTTAAACATTGTTTTTAACGTCCCTACCAGCCAGGAGAGTCCCTACAAGGGACTCGCGAGTCCGACCTCAAGAATTGTGCAAGTCCCAAGTTTGAACTTGCAAGTCTTGTGCAAGGACTCTCCTGGACTCAACTCCCAAGTCCGCGACAAGTGGACTTGTCCAACCTTCAAACTCCTGAGTCTGCCAAGTCCATGGCGAGTCCTAAAGCGTCTTCGAACTATGGTTTGAAGCAAGCTCCCAGAGCTTGGTATGCAAGATTGAACAGGTACTTGATACAGCAAGGGTTCAATAAGGGCTCCGCAGATAGTAGTCTTTACTTTAAAATTGAAGAAGACAAGATATTGATAGTAGTTGTATATGTGGATGATATTATCTTTGGTGAAAATGAGGCTATGTGCAAGAAATTTGCTGAAGAAATACAACAAGAATTTGGGATGTCAATGTTTGGGGGAATGAATTTCTTTCTTGGGCTACAAATCAATCAAACTAATAAAGGGATTTTCATTTCACAGTCTAATTATGTTAAAGATATGTTGAAGAAGTTTGGAATGGATGACTCCAAACCGATATGTACTCCTATGGTGATTGAATGTAAATTCAGCGAAGATGAAGATTCACCCAAGGCTGATCAGACCAAGTATAGATCTAAGATTGGCGGACTACTATATTGGACTACTACTAGACCGAATATCATGCATGCAATTTGTCCTGTTGCAAGATTTCAAGATCCTAAAGAAACACATGTTGCAGCAATGAAGAGAATATTCAAATATTTAAGAGGCACACTGGATTATGGTTTGTGGTATCTGTTGTCACGGAGATTGCACCCGGATGCTAAGTTTAAATGCTCAACAATCTCGTGAAACATGGAAACACCTTCGAGCCTGTAGGTATGCTCATAGCGAAGATGAATCTCCAGATTATGGGCTGGTTCTCTTTTGATTTTTCTAATGAATTAATGATTATGAAGGTAAAGGGATAGAAGGCTTTGAAATAAACGGATAAAACTAAGTATGGTGATGCACCTACATGATAATAAAGCTTACAGAATGATTCACAGCAATTCTCAAAGAAGTTGTTTACATAGTTTAGAAATGGTAACTTAATCACAAAAATGTTTCTAAAGAAGGTCAAACAGTTTGTTCCTTCAAAAGGAAAATAAATTTTCTCAGTTTGAAGATCAAAATGAAAATAAGCACAACTTAAGACCTGTGATGGACGTACAATAACGAACGAGACAAAACTTAAAGGTTTTGATGGTTAGAACACAATAATTGCATCAAATCATTAATAAAGACACTTGCATTATTCTGAAGAGGCAAATTTGATAGATTTTAAATGAGAATAGTAGGAAAATACTACATAAAGACAAAAATCTGTAACCTGTAAAACCTACTGCTCTATATTATTAATTGTAAAAACCGAATTACAAGACCAATCTCTCTTTGCAGAATGCAAACGCAAAGATGCAAGAACTGAGGAAAAAGATAAACTTTTTCCAATATATACAATAGATGGCTCCAAAGAGCTAGGAGGTGACACTAGCAGCTAACTGAAAGTGAAAATATCTCCAAATATATCTCCCAGGAGCAAAGATAAAATGCCTCAAAAAGAGGGGTCAAAACTGATGTAATTTGAGCAAAAATAGGCTCAAACTCCCCCTCACAATCAGTTTGACCAAAGTTGACCTCGAAACCATATGAGATAATTGAAAAATAGGATAAAACTCTCCAGTCGACTCCAAATGCATGAAAACACCTTCAGTTCCACCTCCTTTTGACTTTGCATGATTAGTTAACTGCCCTTCACTGTTTCGCATGATTTAGTTAACTCCAAAACGACTCAAGTTAACTCCCCTACTGATTTTGCATGACTTGGAACTGGGGTGAACAATCTGAATAAATATTAAAGCAATCGGTTAAGGATTACTTTAATTTGTGTTATGGATTCGCCTTTATTCTGCATCTTTAAGACATTAATTAAAGCAATTTATAATTTGATTCCTCTCATAATGTTTACATTCTCATTTCAGTTCAATCCATGCAAAATTATGCAAGAAATAAGGGGACAACCTTGAGTTTGATTTACAACTTTGCAAAGTTTGCAAATATATGCAAAGGTATATAAAATACTAATACATAGTAATTTAATTTATGCAAAGGTTTTTAAAAACAAAGGCAAAAATGCCTTATGTAGAGGTTGGTTACTTAGGGTAAAGAAAAACCCTAAGTGACAAAACCCGCAGCTCCAAAGCATATTGAATTTCATTTCATTCACTTAGCATTTTGCTCTGCACTTGGAGGGCGCCGCCATGCTAGGGTTTTGCTGGAGTCATCACGAAGTTTTTGGAGGTTTCATGTAGGAACTAAACTCGAGTCTTTCATGCCAGAAGGTGCTTGGACTGCATGGTAAGTTGTCCATTTTGCAATAAATGCTTTGAAAGTTGTTCTTTATCTGCCACATTGTGTTAGATGGTCGAAAGCATTAAGAGTCGATTGTTTTTCTAAAAGAAAAGATTAATTGTCTGTGTAAGAAAAGCTCCTTATTCTTCAGGCCGCAACTTCCTTTCTGTTATTTCCATGCATTTAGTTCTCGCCACGGCTTTTCTTTTGAACATTTGGGTGTTTATTTTCTCTTTGCTCAACTTCGAGCCCCCCACAGGTGTAGAAAAAGATAAAAAATGTTTTGATTCTCCATATATCTACATGTTTTAAGGTTGCTTGTGTTGCTACAAGCACTTTGAGGGTTTCCATAAGCCTATACAGGTCGTGACTTTTCCTTTACATTTTCTGAAAAAATGATAAAAACTTCCTCTTGCAAATTTTGAGGGTTTGATAATAAAACCCTAAGCATATAATGAGCATTCTGGTTCTTACTTTACTATGGCAGCTTCTCCTTTTATTTTATGGGAAAAACTCTTTCACTCCTTTCATTATAACCTTTATTCTTGCAAGAACTCAAGGGCTTACATTGCAAACCTAGCTTGAATCTGTATTGTATGAAACCTCAATCATTACAACCTTCATTGCAATTTTCCTTTGCTAAGCTTTTATGCAAGATTTGACTGTCCTGGGTTAATGGACTACTCTCTATTGGCTCTTCATAATATTGAAGCCTTCCTCATTAATTACGAATTGTCTTTTTTGCATTGATTCTTGAAGGTCCTTGGTCATGCATTTGATGTGATCTATTTTGAGACATGATGACCTCAAATGACCTCTTACATATGAAGGTGATTACCATTTGATAATTCTTGCTTGAAATGACTGTTATAAACTTGTTTTGGTATTCCTGCTACTGCCATTTTTTTGCATCTTGACCTCATTGACTGCATTGTTAGCAGCCATCACTTTCATGGCCGCCACTAGCTTTCCTTGTAAAAAGGACAGTCATGACTTTTACTATGTTGCAAGGTTCGTACGGGCCTCGGGCGGTTAAGTCTGGCCCGAACACGGGTATACCGCTGTGGAATGCGCACATGTCGTCACCCTAGCCACAATGGGTTCTCGAATGCGGCATAAACGCAGGCGAATGAGGGCTGGGCGTACATCTGTCGCGTGCCAGCCAGAACACCGGCCCAATGGTGCTTGGCGGACGGGTACACCGTCGATGCGATACTGCAGGAGAACCCACAGCCCAGCACTTAAAAAGTGGGCCCAAAGTCAAATAAAAAACAATTTTTTTATTATTATTTTGCCTCTTAACCCTAAAACGACCCAATATGAGGCCTTTCAACACTAAAACATTTCATTTTTACCTCTCATTTTGCTCTCTCCATATTTTCTCTCCATCTTAGCATTTTGAAGGGAGGTGATTGTATTCGAAGGAGATCGATCGTGGAGTGGAAAATAGCTTCTACAAAGAAGATTTAAGTGTTTAAGGTATGCATTTAAACCCTATTCTTTAATCTTTTGATGAATTTTTTTAAGTTTCTTAGTTTTTGATGGATTTTTTCAAGTTTGTGAAGAAGTTTTTCAAGTATATATTTTTTTTTTCATTTTTTTTATAGATTGCAACAATGGCCAGTAGTCAAAGTTCAATGGGTGGGGAGGGAAGCCAAAAGTTCAAAATTGATAAAGGATCTCCTTTATGGAGTCATACCACAAGAATTTCACAAATTCCTGGAGGTGGGGGGTTTGTTTGGAAGTGTAATTTTTGCAATACACAATATAATAGCTCCTATTACCGAGTGAAACTTCATTTTATGGGCCCTGGTGGTAAAGAGATTAATATGTGTGAGGGCCCAGATAAGAAGGGGTTGTCTACTATACAAATAGCAGCATTTATAAAAGAACAAGAAGATGTTGACAAATTGGTTGCAAGAGGAAAACAAAGTAGTTATAGTTCCGGAAAGAAAAAAACAACATTACCCACTCAGACAGTTAGGCCCTCTAGACATCCCTTCTTGTCTATACCCTCTATGGAAGAAGATGAAGAACCACAAACCACCACCCGCAAGAGAGGTCCATTAGAGAAGGCATTTAAAATGGAGGCAAGAGATATTGCTGAAGAAAAAATTGCACGTTGCCTCTATGCCAATGGTCTTCCATTCAACTTGGTGAGATCACCATATTGGCGGGACATGGTGTCAACAATAAATAGTGCACCTCCTGGTTTCACAAGTCCTGGGTATGAAAAGGTGCGTACCACCTTATTGCAAAAAGAGAAGAAATCTATAGAGGCCCAATTGAAACCAATTAGAGATTCTTGGGTTGAAACAGGTGTATCTATTGTTTCCGATGGATGGAAAGATTGCAAAAACCGTCCATTGATTAATGTTATTGCAGTGTCCCCCAAAGGGGCAATGTTTTTGAGGGCGGTTGACTGTGAAGGGGAAGTGAAAGATGCAGTGTTCATTTCCAGGATTCTCATTGACTCCATAGAGATGGTGGGTAGTGAAAATGTTGTCCAAGTAATTACGGACAATGCAAAAGTTTGCAGGGCTGCAGGTGCTTTGGTAGAGGCTAGATATGAGCACATCTTTTGGACACTGTGCACCGTACACTCCCTCAATTTGGTGATGCAAGCAATTGGCAACCAAATAGAGTGGGTGAAAGAAATATACCAGGAGTTTGAGGAGATCCAGATGTTTGTGACAAACCACCATATGTCACAAGCAATTTTCAGAACTTTTTCAAGATTGGAATTGTTGAAGGTAAATTTAATTTATTTAGTTTCATTTATCGTCATCATGTTTTACATAATTGAATAAAATAATTTTTTATTATTTACATATTTTAAATGTGTTATTAACTTACTATTAACATGTTGGGTTGCGAAGCAGGTTTGCATCTCACACAATTGTTGAGGCGATATGTGAAGGTGAAAGATGCATTGAGTCAAATGGTTATTAGCAACCAATGGGGTATATGGAAACAATCAAATTCAGAGAGGGCCCAAAAGGTCAAGGCATTGATCTTGGATGACAATTGGTAGGATCGTGTGAATTATTTATTGGAGTTCACCGAACCTATCATGTCTATGCTTCGGTTTGCTGATACAGATGAACCATGCTTGGGGGATGTCTATGATAGCATGGACACAATGTTGGAAAAAATAAAAATAGAAATACAAAAAAAAGAGAATGATCCTGAAGACACCTTGTACAAAAGGGTGGAAGCAATTGTTCTTCATCGTTGGAACAAGATGACAACTCCATTGCACCTTCTTGCATATGCCCTATCTCCGAGGTACTATACCACTGAAGTACTTTCTATCCCAGGGAGAATACCGCCATATAGAGATTCTGAAGTTGCTAATGGGTATAAGACGACATTTAGTAGAATGTTCAGTGATCCAGAAGTCATGAGAGAATTTGGAATGTTTATCTCAGGAAAAAATCATACCCCTTCTGTTGTTAGAGACCAATACAAAATGGATGCTCTTACATGGTGGTACCTCCATGGTCAAGATTATATGTACCTCCAACCTCTTGCAATCAAGATCCTCTCACTAGTAAGTTTTCTTTTTTTGCCACTTGTATTGTAGAATTTAACACTTAACATTCTTGAATTTATCTTTGCATTTTTTATTTTTTTTATTTTGTTGGTTTTCTCTCAAGTTACAGCTCTTACATTTGAGCGAAATTAGATTACATATAACTATCATGGTGGAAGCATAACAGGTTGGCTGCAAAAAGAGCTGAAGACTTAGTGTATATTCATTCCAATTTGCGTCTTCTATCACGTAAGGATCCTCAATACAGGCAGGGGGCAGCGAGGCTTTGGGATGTAGCACCCGAGTCTACTGACTTGGATGCAACCATTCAGGATCTTGCTAGAGCCACTATGGATGATGTGGGTGATATTGATGACATATCACATGGTGTTGGATCCGCTTTGGGTTCAAATGATGATGATTTTGAAGTTCAAACCACTCAAAATCCAAGTCACGATGATTCTAACAATCCTTTTGATGATTGATGAGCACTTGAACAATGAACATTGAATCATGTTTCAATGTTTCATGAACTTCATTTTGTAATTCAGTAATTTTATTTGAATATTTTTCAACTATCAATTGGCATTTAATATTTATCTTTGGCATTTGGCATTGATCAATGATCAAGTATCATACTATGAAATGATTTAGTTTTACAATTCTCTATATTTCTCTTATTTTTTTGTATATATAATACATATATATATATATTTATAATATATTATACTGATACCATCATTACCCAAACCTAAAATTTTGCATCTTGACCTCATTGACTGCATTGTTAGCAGCCATCACTTTCATGGCCGCCACTAGCTTTCCTTGTAAAAAGGACAGTCATGACTTTTAGAACACTGCTTGTAACTTCAATAAGTATATGATTCCATTAATTTTCCTCATGTCATTAGCAATTGAGAAAGCATCTTTTTAGCAGCATACAGTTACCAGAGCAAGGGAAAATGCGTATATGATACAAGGCTGCCTATTATCATGAATGTTCACTGTTGCATTACTTCTCAAGCTTTGATGAACCTTTTGCTCAGCTTCGGTAACTGTATACTATCATTGCACGCATCCTTTATCCTTTTGACATAGTGAAGACTGTACTGCCTCTAGACATGCTTCTTTTCAGTTACTATAATGACTGCTCATTGTAAATGTAAGCAAATGACTATTATAAATTACTGATATGCAATGATTAAGACATATCTTTACTCCTCTCTTGTAAATAAGAGGATGTGGTATGTTGGGCTCAACCCTTGTGGGAGCCCATTTTCCTCCACATATTGTGATATTGAACAATGTAATCATGAGAGATGATAACATTGTACCTACACAGTGAACAAACAAATTAGATAAAACAAAGAAGCTCAATGCTCTTCCTAATGATTTTGACTTCCAGGCTCTCTTGATACATGTGATAATTAATAACTGATTTAATGCATCTTGAATGAAGGCTATATTTTTGTTGAATGCTTGCCTGCTAAGCATGCCAGACCAGTTGCCTAAATAATCCATTGGGCATGGAGTCAAATTCTGCCCTCCTCAAACATGAAAAACTTTTGTAACCCAGCTGTTTGGAACTATACAATAGCAAAACAAAACAGAAAACAAACTAACATGGCTCTATTTAGGACAGGGCCAGCAAACAGTGCATCTGCACTTATTGAAAAAACAAAATAGAACTGAAATGAAATGTGCTTAGAGCTCTTATTAACTAAAAACCACTATTCTACTAAGTACATCTGCAAACTTTCATCCCCTAATAGCACTGTTTGAGGTGAATTCCGTTGACAAAGATTGGCAACACCTCTCCATCCAGCTTTGAGAGCCGAAATACATTATGTTGTTTGCATTGTGTGATAATGTATGGGCCATCCCACATGGCATCAAATTTGGTGTGTTTACCTGGTCTGCTCTTAAGTTCATCCCATTTAAACACCAGATCTCCTTCTTTGAAAGTTCTTGGGCTTACTTTTCTGTCAAATGTTCTTTTCATCTGAGCTTGGTGAATTTCCAAGTATCTTAATGCCTCTTTTCTTATTTCTTCCAGCTCCATTAGCTGAGCAAGCCTAATTTCCATAGGTTCCTCTTCAAGCAAGTCCAGTTCTTTGATCATGTTTAAGGTAGGCAGTTCAATTGAGATAGGAATCTTGGCCTCTTTGCAATATGTGAGAACGTAAGGTGAATTTCCTGTTACTCTCTTAGGTGTTATCCTATCAGCCCAAAGGGCTAACTTCAGTTTATCATGCCAAGTTCTTTGATTGTCTTGGATTGTCTTCTTGATAATCTTGATCAAGTTTTTATTAGTGGACTCTGCCTATCCATTACCCCGAGGGTAATAGTTTGACGAAGTATTCAAGTATATGTTGTTCTTAACTGACCAATCTAAAACTTTTAAACCTATGAATGTTAATGCATTATCAAAAATGATACCAAACCTAGAAACCAAATCCTGATAGAAATTCAAAACAAAAGTATTATTTGCATCCTTCAGTGCAACTGCTGCAGTCCACTCCGTAAAGTAATCCGTAGCTGTTACTATCCATTTATACCCAACACTCGAAGGTGGGTTAATGGGACCAATGAAATCAAGTCCCCACTTGCCAAAAGGCTGCTCCACTTGAATTGGATGTAGAGGCAAGGCTGCAAGCTTCTGCTTTCGTGCAAATACTAAACATTTATTGCATTTTCTAACCCAAGCATGGGCATCTTTAAATAAATCAGGCCAATAATACCCAACTCTCATTATCTTTATAGTTGTGGTTCTTGGTGCAAAATGGCCTCCAAAGGGCCCATCATGAAATTCTTTCAAAATTTTCTCAATCTGTTATGGTTCAACACATCTAAGTAAAACACCATGAAAATCCCTTTTATATAAAATTCCATCAATTACAGCATAAGGGGTGGCTTGAAGCCTATAATACCTTCTTTTTGACTTGTCCAAACCTTCAGGATAGTCACCAACATGTAAATAATGGATCATTTGCTGAATCCAATTTGCTGAAGAAGCTGGAACAGCAGCTTGTTCCTCATTATTGAGCATTGTTGCAACTTGCTCATTAGTTGCTTTGTTGTTTTCTTCATTACCAGCAAGCTATTCACATAGGCTTTTGCCTCTGAACAGCTTGGTGACTTTAATATCAATGTCATACTCCATCACTTTTATAATCCAACCTGCTCTTTTATCATTGATATCTTTACTAAGCGAGAAATCTTTAATTGTCAGATGTGCAACCATTAGCTGTATTTTGTTATTTGAGAGCATATGCCTAAATTTCTTAAGACTCCTTATTATAGCTAGCACGTGCTTTTCTACAAATGAATATTTCACTTCATAATCATGCAGAACTTGGCTAAAGAAAGCCACGGGCTGCTCCAATCCTTCTTCATTCTGCTGACAAAGCATGACTGAACTTGTGTCAACACTCCCATATGCATATAATATAAAATCTTTATCAAAATTTGGGTTAATAAGTGTTAGGGTTGCTACAAGGGCCTCTTTGATTTCTTCAAAATTTATTAAGACTTCTTATTATAGCTAGCACATGCTTTTCTACAAGTGAATATTTCACTTCATAATCATGCAGAACTTGGCTAAAGAAAGCCACAGGTTGCTCTAATCCTTCTTCATTCTACTAACAAAGCATTGCTAATATTGTGTAACACTCCCAAATGCATATAATATAAAATCTTTATCAAAATTTGGGTTAATAAGTGTTGGGGCTGCTGCAAGGGCCTCTTTGATTTCTTCAAAATTCATCTTACCTTCTTTGGTCTAACTAAAAGAAATGTTCTATTTCAGCATAGCTGTAAGAGGCTGCAATAATGTTGCAATGTTAGGTATGAATCTCCTACCAAAATTAATCCTGCCTAAAAAGCTTTGCAGACCTTTCTTACATGCAAGCAGTGGTAAAGCTAGAAAAGTTGTGATTCCTTCTGGATCAATTGTGATAACGTGCTTAGAAACAATATGTACAAGAAGCTTACCCTCATGGACTGAAAAAATGCTCTTCTTTGGGTTAAGTGAAACCCCGCACTCTCTACATCTTTCAAAGATCTGCCTTAGATGATCAAAATGTTTGTTAGCTTTATTTGAAAATAAAGTAATATCATCTAAATAAGCAAGTACAACTTATTTATGAGGCCTTGGAAAGCCATGTCCATTGCTCTCTAAAAGGTTGCCCCTGCGTTGGACAAACCAAAGGGAATTTTTTTGTAAGCCATAGTACCCCACTTGGTTGTAAAGGTTGTTTTGACCTGGTCTTCCTCTTTTACTCAAATCTAATTATACCCTGAATAACCATCCAACAATGAGAACTTTTTTGAACCTGTAACAACTAGTAAAATCTGCTCCATCGATGGCAATGGATAATGCTCTTTAAGGGAGGCTTTATTTCAATCACAGAAATAAACACACAGCCTTATCTCACCATTCTTTTTCCTAACACGTACCAAGTTAGAAACCCAAGTTGTATGCTTTATCGGCAAAGATAATGCTACCTTCAATCAGTTTGTTCAATTTTGTTTTCATGAAATGCTCCAGCTTGGGATTTAGAGGCCTTTGCTTCTGCCTCACTGATTTTGCATTGGGCTCCAACACAATGGTGTGTTGTGCTAACTCAGGGTTAAAACCCTTAAAATCTCTATACTCCCAAGCAAAAAATATCACTGAATTCTTGGCAAAAGCAAGACAAAAGCTTGTTGTTCCTCTTTGGTACATACCTTACCAAGCTTGAGGAGCTTATCTCTGAATATCTCAGTTGGTTCATGGTGCTCCTATTTCATTGACATGCTAGATTTATCCTTTCTAACTCTTGATTCGCCAATGTGTTAAAAATTGACTCTAAAGTTACCAAACCTTTAGGTAGCTTATTAGACTTCAGTTGCAAAATCTCATTATCATATTGCTGCTCAAATTTTTGTTGGTTTCCAACAAAAAACTTTGCTTCCTCCATTATAAAATTAATAATCTGCTCATCACTGTCAAAAACCTGCCAACTAACATTGTTATCTTGTACAAATGGTCTCACAACCACTTTTACATACTGCTGTACCTCAACATTATGTATATCAGTTGGAATATCAAATTGTGATCCTATGACAGCAAGCTTATGAGCTCGTTTATTCTGATTTCTAGGAATAGACAACAGATTGAAAGCATCAAATTCTTCAATTAAATTCCAAGTTCTGTGTTTATAAAGTTTGAGCAAATCATTTTTTGTTACATTCAGATTTCTTACCTGATTTGTTATCAATTCAGAATCACCAAACACTTGCATACACTTAATAACTTTCTTTCTGGCCCACTCTAGGCCATGAATGAGTGCTTTGTATTCAGCAGTATTGTTTGAGCAACTGAAGGCAAAGCGAAGTGCTGAATAATATTTTTCTCCATCAGGTGAAATCAGCATGGCTCCTCCACTAGAACCCACTTTACTTTTTGAGAGCCATCAAAATACAACTTCAAAGCTGATTACCTTGCCGTTCTGGGTGTTTTTCATCTTTGACCAGGTTTGGAACAACTACATCAAGATCCTGAATCATGTAAATGCCCAGACCTACTTCATCCATGTTACTGAAAGGATCAACTTTGTGATTCTCGGCTGCTCACTCATCTAAATTTATATCAGGTATGCCCTCAATAGGTATGCTGGGGTCTAGGTTCATGGATTGATCCTCCTGCTCATGGATAACTAGGTTTGCATTTATACGATTAGGGACATAAAGCTCAATATGATCTTTGGCCTTTGGTTCTGACTTGACGGTCACTTTAGTGCCATATCTAGTTCTGAAAAACATATGTGACCAATCTGATGATAAATACCCACCCAATTTTGCAGTAAAGTCCCTAGAAAGGCAAATGATAAAGAAAGGTGGCAAATCAATGACATAAATATTCTGTGGAATTGAGAAGTTTGGACAAGCATGTAAGGTAAAGGGCAGACTTTTAATCACTCCAACTGATTTAATGGCCGTACTTTCTAATTGGACTACCTCCTTTGAAAATGGCTTATAAATCAATCGTCACTTATCCACTAGTTGTTTAGGCATAACAGAGCTGCTTGCTCCTGAGTCAATCATGCAATTATGGATTATATTATCACCAATAATGAAACTTACATAAAATGGAGGTGGCTTTACCTCTTGGGCTGGCTGCTCATTCTTGCCTTTAGAACTTTTGTCAAGCACAAATCTAGGCTGTTCTTTAGTAGACTCATCAGAAATAGAAATCATAGCCAAAGCCTCTTGCAATAAATCTTTTTGCCCAGGAAGATGTAAAGCATCAATCATTGACAAATTATTTGTAGCTTTTTTCATATGATCCAAAATATTAAATGTTGGAGTACTAACCTTTTGCTGCACTTTGGGAACAACAACTTCAGTTTGTGATTGTAGAGGCTGAGATTGAATCTTTGGCTGTTCCTTAGCAGCTTGAGCTTGTCCTCTTGGAAAAATCTGAATATTTTGAGAAGTGGAAGGTTGAACTTGACCTTTTAAGCTGTAGAAGTCTGATTTTTATCTTTACCAGCTTGCTGTTGATCTTTATCTGCTTGCTGCTCCTTAGAAACAACTTGTTGTCTTAAGTCAACAACCCTTTTCTTTGACCTTGTATTCGCTGCAATGGATGTAGATGACTGATTTTGTCCTTGTACATGATTTACTCCACAAAATTCGTTACTTTGCCAATTCATCATGGCAACGTCAAGATCATTATGCTACTTTTGAAGATCTTGTTAATCATTATTCTCCTTTGTTGCATTTTCAGAAACAGCATAGTTGCTTTGTACCATAAGAGCTTGATTGACCACTCCATTCAAGGGTGTAGCCTGGTTATGAGGCTGATTACATGGATAGCACCACACATAATCTTGTGCCATATTATTATGCACAGGTACAAGCTTTTTTGAAAAGTTAGTAGCATTTGGATTATAGGGCTGATTAGGCCTAACATTGGAATTTCTTCTCTGTCCTTGGTAATCAAATTGATAAGGTGGTCTATTTGCTTGGAATGGTGCTTGGTAAGGTTTGAAATTCTGGCCTTGTTGTCTCTTGATGCTTAGTAAGTCATTGCTAACAGTTTGTAACAATTTTGCCATTTCTTGTTGGCTACCCTTAAGCTTTTGTAAATCTAAATGTGTTGGAACATTCTTTTGAACTGTTTGATAGTCTAATGCTGGAACAACAGGTAATGGGGCAATGGGAGGTATTTGGATAGGCATTAGAGGTTGAATATCAGGAAAAATAGGCATGGGAGACCTTGGTGAAATTTTACTAGCCTGAAGAAGGTTGTTCTCAGCTCTAATAGCAATATCAAATGCTCCTGGTAATGTTACTCCACCCATTGATTGAATCATTACAGCAATATCACTATTTAATGCTCTGAGATAATACAAAAATGCATGATCAGGTGAAGGTCTTTCCGTCGTTGGGATTCTATTCCAAGTTTTTTGAAACCGGAAGTTGAAATTTGTCATCTGCTCCTATGGAGCTCTTTTAATGGTCGTCATTTGCTCAATAAGGGATAGATGATCTGATTTGTCTGAAAACTACCTATTTAAGGCATCTCCTAGCTCATCCCATGTTGTGATAGAATTAATAGGCAAATCTCTAAACCACTAGAGTGCTTTGCCTTTGAATGAAGCTGCTAAAAGTCTCAACGCCACATTCTCTTGGGTAACGTGATGAACTCCACAAAGTGAAGCTACATCTCTTATGTGCTCTAGTGGTGTAGTTTGATCTTCACCGGTGAAAATAGGTAGACTTTTGAGTGTAGCCATTTGTATGTCATCGTGTTGCTGCAGATTCAATGGGTTGCCCCCATTGAATGGTACAAATGCATGATCTCTAGCTATTGGAGCTGCTTGAACTCCTGGACTTTGAACTTGAAGTATTGGCACAGGATGTACTGGTAGAGAATTTGCAAGCCTGAGACTAGGTGGTGTAGAATGAGATCTCGGTGTTGAATGTGATCTTGATCTCCTTGCTGTTCTACCTCTTCTCTTGGGTGGTGAAAGTTGCAAGTACTCGAAAGGATCAACACTTTCTCTTGTCCGAATTCTTCTCATGTGCTGCTTGATACTGAATTTGCATTAAAACTAGAAAAATGGAGTCGCCAAGTATAAATTTTAACCTCTGACAGGTAAAACACTGCTGTATATACCAGAACAACAACTTGAAACTTGAACTCTTTCTTTGAAGTGAGCTTCAAAGTCCCACCGGGCGTGCCAAAAACTGTTTTTCATGGAGATTGCACTTGGATGCTAATTTTAAATGCTCAACAATCTCGTGAAACATGGAAACACCTTCGAGCCTGTGGGTATGCTCATAGCGAAGATGAATCTCCAGATTATGGGTTGGTTCCCTTTTGATTTTTTTAATGAATTAATGATTTTGAAGTTAAAGGGATAGAAGGCTTTGAAATAAACGGATAAAACTAAGTATGGTGATGCACCTAAATGATAATAAAGCTTGCAGAATGATTCACAACTATTCTCAAAGAAACTGTTTACACAGTTCAAAAATGGTAACTTAATCACAAAAATGTTTCTAAAGAAGGTCAAACAATTTGTTCCTTTAAAAGGAAAATAAATTTTCTCAGTTTGAAGATCAAAATGAAAATAAGCACAACTTAAGACCTATGATGGATGTACAATAACGAACGAGACAAAACTTAAAGGTTTTGATGGTTAAAACACAATAATTTCATCAAATTATTCATAAAGACACTTTGCATTAATTTGAAGAGGCACATTTGATAGATTCTAAATGAGAATAGTAGGAAAATACTACATAAAGACAAAAATATGTAACCTATAAAACTTTCTGCTCTATATTAATAACTGTAAAACCTGAGTTACAAGACCAATCTCTCTTTGCAGAATGCAAAGGCAAAGATGCAAGAACTAAGGTTTTTGGCACGCCTGGTGGGACTCTGAAGCTCATTTCAGAGAAAGAATTCAAGTTTCAAGCTGTTATTCTGGTATATACAACAATGTTTTACCTGTCAGAGGTTAAAATTTATACTTGGCGACTCCGTTTTTCTAGTTTTAGCGCAGATTCAGTATCAAACAGCACATGAGAAGAATTTAGACAAGAGGAAGTGCTGATCCTTTCGAGTACTTGCAACTTTCATCACCTAAGAGGAGAGGTAGAACAACAAGAAGGAGATCAAGATCACGTTTAACACCGAGATCTCATTCCACACCACCTAGTCTCAGGCTTGCAAATTCTGTACCAGTATTGCTAGTACGTCCTATGCCAATACTTCAAGTTCCAAATCCAGGAGTTCAATCAGCTCCAATGGCCAGAGCTCATGTGTTTGTACCATTCAATGGGGGCAGCCCATTGAATCTACAACAACACGATGGCATACCAAATGCTGCACTCAAAAGTCTACCTATTTTCACTGGTGAAGATCAAACTACATCAATAGAGCATATAAGAGATGTAGCTTCACTTTGCAGAGTTCACGTTACCCAAGAGAATGTAGCGTTGAGACTTTTAGCAGCTTCATTCAAAGGCAAAGCACTCCAGTGGTTCAGAGGTTTGCCTGTTAATTCTATCACAACATGGGATGAGCTAGGAGATGCCTTGAATAGGTAGTTTTCAGACAAATCAGATCATCTATCCCTTATTGAGCAGATGACGACCATTAAAAGAGCTCCACAGGAGCAGATGACAGATTTCAACTTCCAGTTTCAAAAAACTTGGAATAGAATCCCAACAACAGTAAGAACTTCACCTGATCATGCATTTCTGTATTATTTCAGAGCATTAAATAGTGATATTGTTGTAATGATTCAATCAATGGGTGGAGTAACATTACCAGAAGCATTTGATATTGCTATTAGATGAAATATACAGAGCCAATTTTTTTCAATTTTTGCAAGTGATTACAAACAACATTCACCCATTAGGGTTAGCGGATAACAAAACAATGCAGAATTCAACTCTAACTAAGAATGTACACCAGGATCCCGAGATGGGCAAGGTGTTAGCATATGGTCAAAGGATCTCAATGCAATGTACAACTTAATTAACTCTAACCAAGAATGCGCCAGATGACGACGAGCATATGGTCAGAGGATCCCTATCTATTGCAATACTAAAGAAAACTCAACACCAAGCATGTGCTACTCAATCCAGGATGGAGATGAGGTGACCATATGGTGGAGATATTTAAAACAACAATGAAACTCAAAGCAAACAGGTGGCAAGCCAGCCTCTTCCACTTATTCAGTGGGCGTTACAAAGTATGAAACAACAGAATAAGAAAGTTGCTGACAGTACTACTGTCCAACTTACAATATGATATAGAACACCTGCAAGATCAAGGATTAGAGCTCCACAAAGTGCTGCAATAATAAATTTGTCATCCACTATATCAAATATGAAGTTCTAACACCAACCCTTCACTCATACACAATTTTCTCAAGTCTGATATGACAGACCAGCAACATGAATATCAGACCAGCACTCTAGTTCCTCAATGAAATGCTCATATCTCACTCAATACCCACCCGAATGAAGTGAAATCAAATGCAAGAGACCCTATGAAGTATGGCGACCAAGATGGGAAACCTCAAACACCACAAATAACCCCTAATTATTTCTTGCACAAATCCCAAGGCAGCAAAGATGGTACGGCCCAGCAAGAGGGGCGATTTTACTAAATAAAATTCAATTCTCACTTAAAAATTCTATAACTTAACAGAGAGGGTCGCCCCACCTAGACAAGCTGAAATGTGCAATAACCAGAATGATGTTTTTTTGTATTTTTGATATATGAATGAAAACTACAATCAGCTATGTTATCAGCAACTCCAGAAAATAACATGAAATGCAAAAACTGAACTACAAGCATTAACTCAACAACAAAGCAATCCTCACTACAAAATTCACTCAAAAAAAGCAAACCTCTCCACTAGGTGCTATCTCACAAGCACGAAGTTGAGCCAAGCTAGGAGGCATTCATTCCTCGAAGCAGTCCAACACCATTTCGGGCAAAGATAACATTACTCAAGATATCGTGATAACTAAAATGAAGACCAAGACCTCCTTCTTTTTATAAATCCTAGAAGACTTTTCGTAAGCTTTGTGAAACCCAATCTCAAATTTGGAATTTTCACCTTTTTCCTCTGAAAGATACATTCCCCATTTCCTTCAAGGCTATTTTGACTTTCACTTAAAATTCCTCCCAAGATAGCGTCCACTTTCAAGCATTGTTTTTTGAGCCTTAGAAAACTATAAAATATCCTCATGAGGCGCCACCCCTCAAAGACCACCTTTAAAAACAACTTAAGTTCAATCACTAGGCTAAGGGGGGGGGTCAACAACAAAATATAACATTAAAACATGACTTTATTAAAATAATTCAAACTTATCTCTCCAATTGTGCCCCCAAGCCAAAAATGAATAAGCCAACTGAACAGTCTGAAGTAGAAAGTCAACAGTGTCGAAACCAACAGGACCACTGCTAGAAATAGAATTTACTAAAAATAGTAAATTCATGAAAGTGCTCAGAATGCCAAGAAAATCACATCACCGAGAAGCTCACGAAAAACGCAGAAGGAATCCGCAGTTCAATCATCAACCAAGAAACCCTAATTCACCACCGAGAAGCCTACGGGTCTCCAGAATAGGCCAACGGTCAACAAAAAAAGTCATGCTCGAAGGGGACATTACATTAGAGCTGAGAACAACCTTATTCAAGTTGGTAAAATTGTAGCAAGGCCTCCCATGCCTATTTTTCCTGATATTCAACCTCTAATGCCTATCCAAATACCTCCCATTGCCCCATTGCCTGTTGTTCCAGCATTAGACTATCAAGCACCCGTTCAAAATAATGTTGTTCCAACACATTCAAATTTACAAAAGCTTAAGGGTAGCCAACAAGAAAAGGAAAAATTGTTACAAACTGTTAGCAATGACTTAGTGAGCCTTAAGAGACAACAAGGTCAGAATTTCAAATCTTACCAAGCACCATTCCAAGCAAATAGACCACCTTATCAGGCTGATTACCAAGGACAGAGAAGAAATTTCAATGCTAGGCCTAATCAGCCATATAATCCAAATGGTGCTAACTCTTCAAAAGAGCTTGTACTTCTGCAGAATAATCTGGGACAAGATTATGTGTGGTGCTATCCATGTAATCAGCCTCATAACCAGGCTACATGCATGAATTGAGTGGTTAATCAGGCTCTTATGGTACAAAGCAACTATGTTGTTTCTGAAAATGCAACAAAGGAGAATAATGATCAGCAAGATCTTCAAACGCAGCATAATGATCTTGATGTTGCCATGATGAATTGGCAAGGTAATGAATTTTGTGGAGTAAATTATGTACAAGGACAAAATCAGTCATTTACATCCATTGCAACAAATACAAGGTCAAAGAAAAGGGTTGTTGACTTAAGACAACAAGCTGTTTCTAAGGAGCAGCAAGCAGATAAATATCAATAGCAAGCTGGTAAAGATAAAAATCAGACTTCTACAACTCAAAAAGGTCAAGTTCAACCTTCCACTTCTCAAAATATTTAGATTTTGCCAAGAGGACAAGCTCAAGCTGCTAAGGAACAGCCAAAGATTCAATCTCAGCCTCTACAGTCACAAACTGAAGATGCTGTTTCCAAAGTGCAGCGAAAGGTTAGTACTCCAGCGTTTAATATTCTAGATCATATGAAGAAAGCTATAGTTAATTTGTCAATGATTGATGCTTTACATCTTCGTGGGAAAAAAGATTTATTGCAAGAGGCTTTGGATAGGATTTCTATTTCTAATGAGTATACTAAAGAGTAGCCTAGAGTTGTGCTTGCAATTAGTTCTAAAGGCAAGAGTGAGCAGCCAGCCCAAGAGGTAAAGCCACCTCCATTTTATGTAAATCTGATTATTGGTGATAATATAGTGCATAATTGCATGATTGATTCAGGAGCAAGCATTATTGGTGATAATATAGTGCATAATTGCATGATTGACTCAGGAGTAAGCGACTTTGTTATGCCTAAACAGCTAGTGGATAAGTTAGGATTGATTGATGAGCCATTGTTAAAGGGGGTAGTCCAATTAGATGGTACAACCATTAAATCAGTTGGAGTGATTAAAAGTCTGCCCCTTACCTTACATGCTTTTCCAAACTTCTCAATTCCACAACATATTTATGTCATTGATTTTCCACCTCTCTTTGCCAGTTGCCTTTCTAGGGACTTTACTGCAAAATTGGGTGGGTATTTATCATTAGATTGGTCACATATGTTTTTCATAACTAGATATGGCACTAGTGTGATCATCAAGTCAGAACCACAGGCCAAAGATCATATTGAGTTTTATGTCCCTAATCCTATAAATGCAAACCTAGCTATCCATGAGCAGGAGGATCAATCCATGACCCTAGACCCCAACATACCTATTGAGGGCATACCTGATATAAATATAGATGAGTGGGTAGTCGAGAATCATGAAGTTGATTCTTTCAGTCACATGGATGAAGTAGGTTTGGGCACTTACATGATTCCGGAGCCTAATGTAGTTGTTCCAAACTTGGTCAAAGATGAAAAACAGCCAGAACGACAAGGTAATCAGCTTTGGAAGTTGTATTTTGATGGCTCAAGAAGTAAAGTGGGTGCTGGTGGAGGAGCCATGCTGATTTCACCTGATGGAGAAAAGTATTATTCAACACTTTGCTTTTCCTTCAGTTGCTCAAACAATACTGCTGAATACAAAGCACTCATTCATGGCCTATAGTGGGCCATAAAGAAAGTTATTAAGTGTTTGCAAGTGTTTGGTGATTTTCAATTGATAACAAATCAGGTAAGAAATCCGAATGTAACAAAAAATGATTTGCTCAAACTTTATAAACACAGAACTTGGGATTTAATTGAAGAATTTGATGCTTTCAATTTGCTGTCTATTCCTAGAAATCAGAATAAACGAGCTGATAAGCTTGCTGCCATAGGATCACAATTTGATATTCCAACCGATATACATAATGTTGAGGTACAACAATATGTAAAAGTGATTGTGAGACCATCTGTATCAGATAACAATGTTAGTTGGCAGGTTTTTGACAGCGATGAGCAAATTATTAATTTTCT
>VDFB02205995.1:0-11138 GCA_007258455.2 Sequoia sempervirens
AGCTTATTCATTTGTTGAGGTCACACCTACTTCTGTGGAGACATCTTGGGCTACACCTATTCCACCTTTAGAGATTTCTTTCATTTGGCCTCTTCCCTCTCACTTCTTTCAGGAGATGCAATTTCTTCACTTCTTTTGGAGTTACTTCATTATGGGGGGATATGTGGTCTCTTTCTTCCTCTCTTATGGGGGAATTCATTTATGTATCTTTGTGATGGATGGTGTCCTTGGGGGTATGATGGAGTCCTCCATCTTTCATCACTTAGTTAGTTTATTGCATTCCTATTTTGGGGAGGAGTTTTTGTTCCCATGTGGTTTCTCCTTTACCCCATTTGATTTAGTTTGCATTGCATTTGTAAATGAGTACGATCGAGGCCTTATTGTGGGGACTCATCTTTGCATAATAATTTGCTTCTCCCTAAGTTGCACTTATGGGGGGGAGTTGGTGTAATTAATTATTTAATTACACTTTAGGATAAGTTTACTTAGGATATTTTATTTCCTAGGATAATTATTATTTAATTCTTATCTTATCTTATTAAGTTGTCTTTTGCTCAAGATAAGATTAGGGTTGTCTTTCCTGCTTTATTGCATCATTTCCTTTTCGAAGGCTTTTTGTATTATTTGTAAAGCAATTACATTCAATAATCTAATTCGATTTTTGCTTGCACACATTGGGTTTACAAAACTTCTGTTGTTTTTTGTTTTGAATATCTTTGCATGTGATAGGTGATTGCTTGCGGTGATTCTTGGGGAATTGTGAAGTTGGTTTTCAACTTCTACATTTAGGACTAGGATTCATTAAAAAAAGGTGTGTTTGTAGTAGTAATACTATGTAATTGAGGACTTCAATGCGAGTATTAGTGTAATGTAATGGGAGTTTCATTTCAATCATTGTGAACCATTATCAAAATATCATATATTGTGTAGGAGAGTATCTAAAGGTTGAATAAATCAATTGAAAGCTATGTTATAAGTTTTGATAAGACTAGTGTCTTTCCTATTGAATTGGTGCTTAGATCTTTATGTTGGGGATTGATGTCTCTAGTATGTTAGTACCTACAAACTCAATTGGGGATTGGTGTCTTTGGTAGGTTGGTGCCTACTTCATGATTGAATTGATTCATTATTTTGTGAGGCTAAATTTGGATAGTAGCTCCAAGTAGCACTTCTCGCCGTAGTTTTTCCCATTCTAGGTTTCCATATATATTTGGTGTTCTCTTTGTGAATGTGTACATTTATGTTACTTAATGGTTAAGTTAATATTTTCTAATTTGATGTTTTGAGGTTCATGTTTAGAGAAGTTACTAATGGTAATTTATGTTTAATTAAAGAGTTTTTATATATACTGATTCACCATCCCTCTTAGTATATTATGTGTCCTTCAACAAGTTCCTTTGAAAAAGATTAATAGCTTGAGGTAGATTCAAGATGACACACTTAGTGGCCCAAGAAGTTTTATCTTCAAATAGGGCACCACTTTTTGATAGATCCAATTATGCCTTTTCGAGTGTAAGGATGGAAGCATATTTAATGGCCCTAAGATTTAAGGTTTGGCAATCAATTGTGGATGGATATGAAATCCCTGATAGTCCCCTAAGAGATCAAGATGGAAAGAATTCTTGTGAGAATAATTCCAAAACAAAAAGCTCTATTTTATGTGGTTTATGTAACTCTAATTTTTTGAATATTATGCATTGCAAGACAACAAAGGAAGTATGGTTTAAGTTACACAATATTTATGAAGGTGATGATAAGGTCAAATAGGAAAATATTCAAACCTACTAAGGTCAATTTGAAACTCTAAAAATGAAGAAAGAGGAAAAAGTTTATACATTCCTACTTCAGGTTGATGAGGTAGTTAACTCTATTAGAGGCCTTGGTGAAGAGATGAAAGAAGGTATGATTGTGAAAAATGTATTTAGATCCCTTCCCCAAAATTTTGATGCAATTTTTTTTGTTATTCAAGAAGCTAAAGATTTAAATACCCTAACTATAGATGGGTTACATGGAATTCTAATTTCCTATGAGATTAGAATTGATAATGATAAATTTGTAAGAAAAGAGGTAGAATTCAAAGCGTCTAAGAAGCAAGATGATATTGATTTGGAAAATTAATTAGATTTAAAGGAAGAGAACTTTATAAAAAAGTTATAGAGAGGTTATAGAAATTATAAAGGAAAATTTCCTTTAAAATGCTTTAATTACATGGTGAAATAAGACATTTCATCACTAAGTTTCCATAAAAATATTCTAGCAATGATGAGAAGAAGTCATTTTCAAAAGGGAAAAAGTTTTAGAGAGTAATAAAAAGAGTTTGTTTATCAATGAGGAAGGCTACTCATTTGATGATGACCAAGAAATTTTTGAGAATGAAAGATAAAAAGCTCTATTCGTGGCTATGGAAACTTCTAAAGGTGATGCAAAAATAAAGTCCAAAAAAGATGATGATGCTAAAGTAGAGATTGTGTAAGAATTTCTCTATGTTGACAAAGAAATTAAAATACTGGAGAAAAGAATTATTGAAGAAGTAAATTTAAAGAAAAATTATCTCAAAATCTTGAGAAGGTGAAGATATGGTCATTAACTTGAAGATTTAAGTGGGAGAAGAAAAGAGGATTGAATAATTTATGATATAAAGGTTGTTGACAAGAGATAAGGATTGTGAAAAACTTTAAGTAGAGATTGTGTCACTAAGGAAAGATCTTTAAAAATCAAATCATCACCTAAATTTGAAGTTTTGGAAAAACATTGAGATCTTGGATTAGATAGTAGAAAGTTAGATATCACCACATATCAAAATCAACATTGGTTTTATTGATATACAAAAGAATAAGGTGACTAAGAATCCCATGAGGTCAATTTTTGAGAGTCCAGAAGAGGATAGCTCTGGAAGTTCAAAATTTGAACAAGTTGTGGCAACCAATGAAAGCAAGTTGGTGAATGATAGTTTCATCTAAGTGCATAGACAAAATAAAATATCTGGAAGACAATCTTCAAGAGGACAAGGATACAATACCAAGTTCAATCATTCTTTTTCTATCTACTATTTTAATTGCAATCATTTTTGTCATAAGGCTATGAATTGTACAAATATTTTGAAGAGAAGAAATAATTTTCTTAGCAAAAATGTATTTTCACCATTATTTGATTTTAATATTATTTGTCACAAGTGTATGTTCAATTTTGGGCATATTTCTAGAAACTTTAGAAGCAATTTTGTGAGTTCTCCTATGATATATACAAAAGGAAATAAGTATGTTAGAGTAGTGAAATATATAAGGTTTGGGAGAATAAACAAAAAGACAATCATTAGAAAAATCCATGGTGGCTCAAAGTGCATTACATGCAAAAAAGGAGAAAATCTATGGATTACTGACAATAGATGTTCAAGTCACATGACTGGAGATAAGAGTAAGTTCATGCACTACAATAAATTTGGAGGGGTTGTAACCCTTGGAAACAACTCAATTGATAATATTACCAATAAGGGTATTTTAAGTCTTGAAGGTGGAAAGAAAAAAATCATAATGTCATGTATGTAGGAGGATTGAAGCACAATCATTTTAGTGTAAGTCAAATGTGTGATAAAGGCTGTCAACTCTCATTTGGTGCTAAAGGTTGTGAAATAAGAAAAAATGGTACTAGTGAGTTAGTTGCAAAAGGAAGAATGATAGTGATGTGTATCATCTCAATGACGTCAATGGGAAAAAAAAAATCCATACAAAGAGAGGAGAGTTGGCTCTAGCAAAGAAGATTGGGATACATCAATTTTGATTATCTTGTGAGGATTAGTTCAAAAGGAATGGTAAGGGACATGCCAAATATCAAGAAGACTCCATCTACTAGTTGTAAACCATGTCATGAGGGAAAATAGACAAGGAACATATTTTCTACTAAGGAATATCCTACAAAAAACCCATTGGATTTGATTCATGTAGATCTATGTGGAACAATGAGGACAAAGAGCATTCAAAGTGATAGGTTCTTTCTGATTCTTATTGATGATTATTCTAGAATGACTTGGATTACTTTTCTAAAAGAGAAATCAAAAGATTTTGAGAAGTTTAAATATTTAAGGTAATGGTTAAAAATAAAACAAGAAAAACTATCAAGTGTTTGAGATCAAATAGGGATGGATAGTTCACTTCTAATAGGTATAATGAATTCTATGAGATGCATGGGATTAAAAGACAATTTTCTACTCCTAGAAATCCTTAGCAAAATGGAGTAGCTGAGAGGAAGAACCAAACTATACAAGAGATGGCTAAAACAATTTTGAGTCAAGCTAAATTGTAAGATGCATATTGGAGAGAAGCAATTCAAACAAAATTTTATATTTTTAACAAAGCTCAAATTATACCAAATACTTCCAAAACACCATATGAACTATGGAAAGGAAGACTAGCTTTTATTAGACATCTCAAAATAAATATTTGGAAGAAAATGCTACATCAAGAGGGATGAGTAATATTTGGGTAAGTTTGATTATAGATTTGATAAATGTATTTTCTTGGTTATTCTATGACAAGAAAGACATATATATATGTTATAACATAAGGTTGAAATGGATTGTGGAAAGTGTCAATGTATGTATTGATGAAATAATACATTCTATTGAGACTCTAGATGAAGAAGATAATGAAGATTTAATCCAAAGTAGTGATAAAGACTAAAAAAATTATTCAAAGAATATAGTTACAAAGGCCTTGGCTAAGTATGTTTAGAAGAACCATTTTGAAGATCAAATCATAGGAGATAGGGATAGTGGAGTTTAGGCCTAGAAAAGAATTAAGAAATAAAATGAATAACTACACTTTTCCTTACTATCAAAAAATGAACCAAGTTCTTATGTGAAAGCAAGTAAAGAAAAAGGTTGGATAGATGCCATGGAGGAAGAACTAACTTAGATTAAGAAAAATGAAACTTGGGAGTTGGTTCCAAGATCTAAAGACAAAATTGTCATTGGTACAAAATGAGTCTTTAGAAATACAATGAATGAAGATGGAAAAGTGATTTAGAACAAGGCTAGACTTGTGTACAAAGAATATGCTCAAGTAGAGGGAATTGAATTTGAGGAGAAATTTTCTTTGGTATCAAGGTTAGAAGCAATCAAAATATTTTTGGCATTATCAACATTCAAGAATTCCAAGTTATATCAAATGGATGTCAAATTTACATTTATGAATGTAGAATTAGAAGGGGAAGTCTATATTGAACAACCAAACAAATTACAATGTTAAGATATGTTGGAGTACAAGAAACACTAAGAGGTGGGGTGAATCAATGTTTCAACAATCAATTTCAACTTAATGGTTCTTTAAAACATTTAAACTATTTTAAAACAATAAATGTTAAGTTTCAATTATATAATCATATGTGATAACCAACCTTCAAATTCTTAAACAATATGTAAACTCAAATGCTACAATGTGAATAAAGGAAATAGCTCAAGACCAAAATGCATCCACAAAAGAATCATAACACGGTATTTTTCATGAGTGGAAAACCCTCATAGGGATGAAAAACCACTCATAAAATGCCTCACGAGCTTATCAAAATGCCTCACTGGCTACAAAATGCCTCACTGGAAACATAAGTCTCACTGGCTACAAAATGCCTCAATGGCAACATAATCCTCACTGGCTACAAAACATGTCATTGGTAACATAACCCTCACTATCTACAAAATGCCTCACTAGCAACAAACGACCTCACTGGCCAAAGATAAAACTTGTCTCACTGACATGATCTTTTACAACATTTTCTCAAACATGAATGAATCAATTATAGAGGGTATCTATTTCACTACATAAAATTTCCACTTTCCAAACTAACACATTCTATATCCTAAAGATTCATTGGCATGGAATCTTTAAAATACAAAATATATCAGTTTACACATCTCACTGTTTTACATACTATTTACAAAACAAAATTATAAAATTCTAATTATAAATTCAACATGATATATCTCTGTAAAGCACCAAACCAGAAACAACCCCAAAAAAATTGCTTTTATAACAATCAAAATGTTATAAATTTTTGTCATCTATCACTATATAAAACTGTCAAATGAATCTTGTTCAAACTATTCCCATAACGCCTCTTAAGTGTCATGAGATTCTTTTTTCATTTAACAAACTAAACTACCTCTTAAAAAATGGTTGATAGATTATGCAAGCTATATGAAAACATCAAACACAAGACACAAAAATGTGACATGACACCCAACTCCCATGTGACACAATAAAATGCAAGACACGACATTTAGACAAAGCCTTAAAACCTCATATATGATTTGTGACCCCATGCCCTAGCAATGGGAAATACAAAAACCAAAACATTAAACCCATTTGTAAATGAAAGAAAAAACCCTTGTGAAAATTTATTGAATGAACTGCGGTGAAGACCTTCTACTAGACAACACAAAACAAATCACAAATATACATGGTGAATTTGAAATCAAGGTTGATAGCATACAAAAGAACTCGAATGCTATCATCATACAATAAGTCAATCAAGACAAAAATGAAGAACTCGACTACAAGAAAAAAGAATGACCTTATTCTCTAAACCATTTCCAGTTTAACCGAATACCATAGATAGTAAGGATATAGATTACCAATGCACTCATCATTGAAAACCATAACTGCAATTTAAGCAAGGAAACCACTTTCTGAATAGTTAGTTGTAAAACCACACTATCCTTCATTTTTTCTTTCCTTCACCAAGCTTCTATACTACCATTTCCATCAAGCTCTCCAAGCCCTAAATTGACTGCTAAAAACCATGTTTCATTGTTTTCCAAATGATAACTTTAGGGCACAATCATTGTGTCGAATATACACAATAATGTTTTCACTTTGAGAAAAAAAAGATTTTGTTGATGTTTATACCTCAATGCTACCAAAAACTCATGACATTCAAATGATATGTGTTGGTGCTAAAAATATAGCTTTTATTCATATGAGTATAATACTCATCATAATATCCATAATGCAAATGTTCCAAGATCAAAGCATAAGACCCATGTGATGGCTTATAACAAAATGATAAGTGTAGCCCAAATCTAAATCTTAATACCAAAGAATGTCTTAACAAACGATATGTCAGGAGTAGACACAACCACCATATGTATACCATGTATGTTGTCTCAATAACCTTTCACTATCAAAGTCACCCATAAACATAGAAATATATTCTTCCTTTGTAACAAAAGAAAATTGTCATCCCAATGACATTTAACACCAATGAAACAACACATAAACCTTCAATGAATGCCAAACTTGTATATATATACCAATGTCTATCACCTCAATATGTGCCAAGTTGAATAGTCAACTTGAAATCAATGCCAAAACCAATGTCAAAGGGGCAACAAGATGAACTAGGTTTTGTGTGTAGAATAAAGAAGGCTCTTTATGGACTCAAATAGGCTCCTAGAGCATGGTATTCCAAATTGAATAGATATCTACAACAACAAGATTTTAGGAGAGGTAATGCACACAACAACTTATACATAAAAACATAAGGTGGTCAGTTACTGATTGTTGTTGTTGATGACATTATCTTTGGAGGTAGCAATGATGATATGAGAAAATGATTATAGTATGTAGCACAAAAATAGTTTGAAATATAAATGCTTGGTTAGTTTTCTCTCTTTCCTGGTTTATAGATCTCTCAATCAAATAAAGGTATAGTCATTTCTTGGAACAAGTACATAAAAGAGATGTTGATCAAGTTTAAGATGGAAGAATGCAAACCGGTGAGTACACCTATAGTTATTGGGTGTAAATTGAGTAAGGATGATAAATATTCTCCAAAAAAATAGACTTTATATGGGTCTATTATTGGTATCTTGTTTTATGTAATTACATCTAGACCAGATATAATACAAGTTGTAGGGATGGCAACAAGGTTTTAGGTAGGGTCTAAAGAAATTCATGTCAAGGAAAAAAAAAGGATATTTAGATATTTGAAGGATATAATGAATTTTGGTTTTTGGTAACCAAAGAGTGAAAACTTCACACTAATTGCATACATAGATGTAAATTGGGCCAAAAGTATAGATGACTAGAAGAGTTCAAGTGGTGGTGATTTCCTTTTTGGTGACAATATTGTATCTTGGTTAAGAAAGAAGTGGGATTCAATATCTTTATCTACATAAAAAATGGAGTATATTACAACAGTTTCATGTTGCACTAAGGTATTATGGATGAAGTAGAACCTGAAAGAGATGAAGATAGATCTTGATGAACCCATTTCCATTCTTTGTAACAATACTAGTTCTATAAAAATTTCCAAGAATATGGTAATGCATTCAAGGACAAAATATTACAATTAAGTATCATTTTTTGAGAGAGAAGGTTACAAACAAAGTGAAGTTGGAGTATATTGAGACTAAGGAGAAAATTACAGACATTTTAACAAAACCTCTTCTAAGGAGAATTTTGAGTATCTCTAATAGAAGTTGGGATTGGTTGCTCCCTCCTCTTGAATAAAGAGGAAGCACATGTTGAGGGGGAGTGTTTTTTATTAACGATAAACAGTTTTGAAGGGTTCCAAAACCTGTACAAAAAGGAACAATGGCAGTAGAGATAAAATATTGGACTACCCACCTAAGAAATCAAAAACAAGCTAATTACAAAGACATCAGCGACCCCTTCAATAAAAACTAGCAGTAGAAAACAAAGACAAAAAAGTACAATAAACATCCATTAGATGAGTTCTTTGAGCATCCTCGCCACTTCTAGGTACTTCGACGCCAGCCTATCATGCATTTCAATGATGTCATCCACATCTTATGTAGGGACCATTTTCATTTCTTAGTTTTACTCCAAGTACGCACACTCATCCTAGCACCCAAATCTATAGTCTACAAGTCCTTGTTCGCACTCTCCCCCCTCTCCTTAGTCATCTAATCACCAAAAGGACCTATTCCCATCCATTATTTTTCCTTCTCATTGAGGAAAACTAAACCTTCAATCGAGGCTTCCAAATTTTCTTTGCTAAGATTAATGAGTGTGTCCAAGTATTTATGCATCTACCTGTAATTCTTTTCCAACAATACCAACATTGGACCATACTCTTTTTTCAGGTTAGCCAACTCATCCACCACACAACTGATTCTAGAATTCATTGATTTAGCTAAACCAAATATGGAGTCATTTTCCTTGAGACTACAAAGCATGGAAATATTGCACCTGGTGATAGTGTCATGCTTGTTGTGGAGATCCTACACCTCATTAACTAACCACATCAGTAAATTAGAGGAAATGTCTACCCCTTCTTTCACCATACCCGATGCCTGTGAAAATTCCATGGCCCTCCAAAACAAACCTCTACCCTGATGTGAACCAGTAGGTGGATCCTCATCCTGACAAACATTAGGGATAAACTTGGACTTACCCCTATCCAAGGAAGCTAACTCATGAGCAGATTCATTGACATTAAAAACACTATTCACCTTACCAACATAAGGGGTCCCACCATCACCATCATGAACGAGGTTCAAATTTCCCAAATTTACCACCACACCATCTAGAATATGCTTAGCCACCTCTGAAAGCTTATCCCCCATATCCTTAGAACCCAAACCTCAGCTCTTGGCCTTCTTACCACTGTAAAGCCCCTCCTTTGCAACCTCCTCACATACCTTCAATTTGCAATTAACTCATGGCAGGGAAGGTTTGGCCTTAGAAGTAGAAGGTTTCTTCCCACCAAATGAGGACGTATAGTCAAGGTCATTGGCCACCCATCATACCACCCCTCTGAATTCTCTTCAATTTCAATCCCCTCACTCTCAAGAACCTCTTCAACCTGACATCTCCCACTCCCTTTCCTCTTCTTATATGAAATAGGGGAACGAGGAGCATCAACAATACAATTGGCTTTAATAAACTCAGCTATAAGCAACATCAAGCCCTCATGCAGAAAAGGGTTTCTAGGGATCTTCCTAAAATTTGAAATTCCTTCCTCCAAAGAAAGCAACAGGTAAAACTAGAAGGAAATGACCTTACCATGCTGGAAATGGTCTAGCAAAACAAAGTGGTGGTCATACAATGTCATGTATCTGCCACCTAGGGTGAAGTACCACATTAACGCCATCGCCACATCCTACAAGATAGGTTTAATTTTAGTCCTATCATACCCACCACAATCTAGTCTAACCATTTTAGCAAACTCTCTTTCCCAAAAAAAAATATGCCTGGTCAACTGCAAGAGGTTCTTATCTCTATAAAACTTCCTTCCTTCTGACGACATCCCATTCACTTCCGCAATAAATTTTTCATTAATTGTGGCATCCCTTCCAAAGAAACTGAGGAAAAACCATGCCAAGCATCAACGAAGTCTTTGGAAATGTTAGACTTAAAGCCATGCAACCTTTCCATAAAGGGGTTACCCCTTCCTTTTGCAAGATAGCCCAAACATCGGCATTAGACTTGATATTGTCACAGGAAAGCAGTTTCGTTCTACACCTATCCCCACCATCATGAAAGAGCTTTGTATTCTGAGAAGCCATACAATGGTAGAAAAATAATAAGAAAAAGGGAAATAAACACGAGAAGCATAAGGTCTTCAGAGCATACCAAGAATATGTGGTAGGGATAATCATGTAAATTGGATTTGAATAGACACAACTTCAATGTAGCAAAGGTGTCTAATCAACCATAAAAGACCATAATACCCACGCATTCCAATATTCAAGGAGATGGTGAATGTCAATGTGCTAAGATTTGTCATTATGGAGTAGATTACTTAACTCAAAGGGCATGATGCCATTTTCCTCCTAATACCTTGCATATGTCACCCCAAGATTTGCTACCCAATTAGCCACACGATTCGCCTCTCTAAAAGCATGAGAAATATATATTTCATCAAAATCCTGAATCAAAGAAAGGGCATCCAAAATGAAATTTTTGATAGTACATGATGGGGGAGAGGCCTTCCTAAGACAATTCACTATATTGAGAGAGTCCCCTTCAATCCAAAGCTTTGAGATCCCTTTGTCTCTAGCCAAATTTATACTATGATAGGTTGCAACAGCTTCATCAAAGTGATTTGTCTAGATTCCCAAAGGGAGTGCCACTGCTAAAACTAACCTACCATTGTGATCTTTAACACTCCCCCACAAC
>VDFB02205996.1:0-40192 GCA_007258455.2 Sequoia sempervirens
ATGGAGCTCAAGTTCCAATCTGATGGTAAGAGAGTTGTTCTGAGAGGAATGTCTAATGGTGGTCCTCGTATAGTTTCTTTCAAAAGGATGGAAAGGCTGATTAGACATGACCAAGTGGAGTGGGCTGCGGAATGCATGGTTCTTCCTGCCAGTCCAGTTGAGACCAAGAGGGAATATCCTCCTGATATTCAATCCATACTCACCAAAAGGAGTAAGGTGTTTGCTGATCTACCACCTGGGCCACCACCAGAAAGAGGTGCTGAGCATGTCATTGAGCTCAAAGAAGGGGCCAAACCAGTCATCACAACTCCTTACCGATATCCTAAGAAGCAGAAAGATGAAATTGAGAAGAACATTAAGGAACTCCTTGAGATGGGCTTCATCCGCCCTAGCAAGAGTCCTTTTGCGTCAGCTGTAGTCCTTGTGAAGAAGAAAGACGGCACCATCCGTATGTGTGTGGATTATCGTGCCTTGAACCAAAGCACAATAAAAAATTGGTATCCTATTCCTCGGATCGATGAGCTCATTGATGAGCTACATGGTGCTAAATTCTTCTCCAAAATTGATTTGAGATCGGGTTACTATCAAATCCGGATGAGGGGCTCAGATGTTGAGAAGACGGCATTCAGATGCCACTATGGTCACTTTGAGTTCCTAGTCATGCCCTTTGGCTTGACTAATGCTCCAGCAACCTTCCAGTCCTGCATGAACAGAGTTTTCCAGAAGCAGTTGAGGAAATTTGTGTTAATCTTCTTTGACGACATTCTTATCTTCAGCAAGACGTGGGAAGAACACCTCAAGCACTTGGAGGAAGTGCTTAGCATTCTTGAATCAGAGAGTTTGTTTGCAAAGGAGTCCAAATGTGAATTTGGGATGAAGGAGTTGCTCTACCTTGGCCATATCATCAGCGCTGAAGGGGTGAAGGTTGATCCAGAAAAGATCAAGTCTATAGTAGATTGGCCACCTCCTAAAATCTGACCTAATTTTGAAGGATTCTTGGGTCTTCGTGGCTTCGCATAGTTCGTGAAGGGTACTCTCAAGTGTCGCTTCCTTTACCGACCTCACTAAAAAGGGGCTTCTACGTGGCCTTAAAAAGCCTCACGAGTGTAGTTTGATAAGTTCCAAGAAAATCATGAGTTCCGCCCGCATTGGCCATTACCAGATTCTCCAAACCCTTCCAGTTACGCTATGATGCATCAGGAAGCGTATTGGGGCTGCCTTTGATGCAAGAGAAGTTTAATCCAATTGTATTTGAAAGCAAAGGGAAAATTAAGAGAGGGATTGAAATAATCCTAATTCATTCATCGACAAAGAAAATGCTTTTGCAATCATGCAATAATGCATTGCTTCGTCTGCATAATATCCTGGAAGAATTGCATCAAGACCTGATCACAATGTAAATTCTAAGCACTTTATGCATCAGAAGGACTTGAATGAGAGACAGCAGAAGTGGGTGAGTAAGCTACAAGCTTACGATTTTGACATTGAGTATGTCAAAGGGAAGAATAACATTGTGGCTGATGCTTTGTCCAGAAGGCCTCACTTGAGCTCATTGTGTGAGCTTAATGCTGATTGGAAGGAGTTGTTGCTTGTTGATTATGCCAAAAATCAGTTTGCAACCAGCGTTATTGAAGGTACTTTTCATGATGAAAGGTACAAGGTAGTTGATGGGTTGATCCACTACAAGGGAAGAATCTTCTTGGTGGCTGATTCTAAACTTAAGAAGAAGATTTTGGTGACTTTCCATGACAGTCCACTTGCTGGTCATCAAGGGTACTTCAAGACATACAAGCAGATTCGAGAGAGATTCTCTTGGAAGGGGTTGAAAGATGATGTTCAGCGTCACATCAAGGAGTGTAGTACTTGTCAAATGAATAAAAATGAGCACTCTCTTCCAGCTGGTCTACTGCAGCCACTTCCCATTCCAAGTCAAAAATGGGAGAGTATTTCTATGGATTTCATCACTGGGTTGCCTAAGGCCCAAGGCAAAGACTGTATTTATGTTGTAGTGGACAGATTGACCAAATTCGCTCATTTCTTTGCCATCACTAGCACATTTACAGCAGCTCAAGTTGCAGATTTGTTCTTCCACGAAGTGTTTAGATTGCATGGGTTGCCTAAAAATATTGTGAGCGATAGGGACAACAAGTTCCTAAGCACCTTTTGGCAGGAAATTTTTAGGATGAGTGGTACAGTGCTTACTCCAAGCACTAGCTATCACCCACAAACGGATGGGCAAACGGAGATTGTGAACAAATGGTTGGAGGGCTATCTCAGAAATTATGTCTCGGAACAGCAAAGAGCTTGGGTAAAATGGCTCCACTTGGGTGAATATTGCTACAATTCATCTTTCCATATGTCAATAAAGATGTCTCCATTCATGGCCCTTTATGGTTACGAGGCTCCAAGCTTTGCGGATTTGGTGTTTGGCGATAGCAAAGCTCCTCAAGCCAAGGATTGGTTGCAGCAGAGCCAAGATGTTTTGAAATCCTTGAAGGACAACCTTCAAATGGCACAAAATCAGCAAAAGATGTACGCTGATCAGCAGCGTGTTGAGTGCTCATTTGAGGTTGGTGACATGGTATATCTTCGGCTTCAGCCCTACAGACAGTCCACACTTAAGAAGAGTGGAGCTGAGAAGCTGAAACCACGCTTCTATGGACCATTCAAAGTTGTTAGGAAGGTTGGAGCGGTGGCTTATGAGTTGGAACTACCTTCGAGTAGTAAGGTCCATAATGTCTTCCATGTGTCTCGCCTCAAAAAGGCACTTGGACACAATGTTGTGGCTTCATCACAGTTACCTCCTTTGGATGAAGAAGGGTAGTTGACTTTGGTTCCAGAACAGATTATTGATTCCAGAGAGCGTTCCTTAAGGAGGAGAACAATCAAAGAGTATTTGGTAAAGTGGAAGAATTTACCATTGGAGGATACTTGGGAGTGACGAGGAAATTCTACAAAGATTCAGACTTCAAGTACGCTTGAGGGCAAGCAATCTTGGGGAGGGCTTGACCGTAATGTCCCCAGTTGGATCACTGCTGGGACTGTTGGCCTATCCCCAGAGACCCAGAGCTATGCCATGGTGAAATTAGGTCTCCTAGTTTTGAGGAGGCTGTTGCTGGAGTCTGGCTCTCTGACCGCTGATTCTTCCGGGCTTTCGTGAGAGCTTCAGCAGTTGGTGCAAGGTCTCACTTTGGCATTCCGGTAACTCTCGAATTTACTATTTTTAGTAAATTCTATTTTTGGCAGTGGACAGTTGGATTCAGTTCAGTGGATCACTTCTTCAGTTGTTTCAGCTGGCACTTCAGTTCTTGGCCTTGGGCGCATTATTCTTGGTGAGATAAGTAATTTTCTTATAATATTATATTTTAATATTATATGACCCTTTTGTATAGCAAGCACAACTTAAGTTGTTTTAAAAGAGGGACTTTAAGGGTCTAGGCGCCATGGAGGAATAAGTTGTATTTTATAAAGTCAAATATTGAGCTTTTGAAAAAGGACGCCTATATGAGGGTTTGACTTTATTATGAAGGTTTGACTTTATTTTAAAATGTGAAATAAGCAAAAGTGAAAAATGGACGCCATCTCTTGGAGGGAAAAGGAGAATTTGAAATTAGGGTTTTGGGCGCCCTCTGGAAGCTTCTTGATGTTTCTCTCTCGTCTATATATTCTGGCCTCAGCTCGTCATTTGGTATCTTCTGTCTACTACACCGTTATGCTGCTGGATTGTATTCAGGCACTCGCTTCGAGGAAAGCACACCTCCTAGCATTGGCTCATCTTCTTGCTTGAAAGATAGCAACTAGTTGAGAGGTTAGCTTGTATTAGGTTTGAATTGCATTTCTAGTTGAGTAATTGCATTGTTGGAGTTCTAGTTTACATTTTCTGTCATATTTTGATGTTGCTGAATGTCATTGAGGAATGTAAGAATCGCTCGTAGCTCATGAAATAAAAATGTTATCATTCTGGGTGTTGGATCTTTCAATCTGTTTATGAAGGGCGACCATGCTTGCCAATTTCCAGATTTTATTTATGTCTCTTTGATTTTATAAAGGAAATTCGCCCTTGCAGCTGGGCCGTACCATCTTGAGGTACATTGGAGTTTGTGCAAAAATAAATAAGGCTTGTTTTGAGTGGTTTAGGGATTGTATCTTGGGCGCCTGCATCAGTATAGCAATCTGCATTTGATCTTTCGTCAATAGGATGTGTTTAGAGTGAGTTATATGCATTTTGATGAGTTTTCATGCTGCTGTTCTGTATCATTTCTGTCAAAAACAGTCACATCAGATTTGAGAAAGTTCATTAGTGTGTGAGGAGTTGATATTCAGTGAGCTTGGGAGTGTGAAAGGGAGTTCTTAATTTGATATAGCTTCGAAAGGATTCTAATCTTAAGATATTGACAAACTCTCTAATTTATTGTAAGCTGAACAGTAGTACTGTCAGCAATTCTCTCCTCTCATTTGGTATTTACTTGTACTGCCCACTGAATAAGTGGAAGAGGCTGGCTTGCCGCCTTTTACTTTCTTGCATTGTAATTTCCTAAGTCTCCGCCATATGGTCGCCTCCTATCCTTCACGGATCGAGTAGCACATACTTGGTGTTGAGCTATTTTCAGTATTGCAATAGATAGGGATCCTCTGACCGAATGCTCGTCGTTCGCCGTGCATCTACGGTTAGAGTTCTTGTTCACATTTACTTTGAGATCCTCCGACCAATGTCACACCTTGCCCTCGGGATCCCCGTACATTAAGTTAGATGCTTTCTCGATCATTGGTTTATGCTAACTTAACGGTGCATGTTACTGTAATCTTTATAAAAAACAAAAAATTGGTCCGGTTCATTACATACAACAATACTTAGAAGATGCACATGGCTTGGTAGAGATTGAAAGTTTGATTTCGTCAAAATCTACACTTGAAGGATGAAGACTTGAGAGCATATAGGCAGCTTGAATTTACACAATTGGAAATAGGAGTTGAAAATAAATGACTGGAGCTCTGTCCTAGAGAAATTGAAAGCTGGTTTAAAGGTCAGAGATTAGTATTTAATGTTATGCAATTTGACTTTCACACTAATGTTAAGATTGATTTAGCAACTCTAATATGCACTTTATATCATAGTTTACATACTCGGAATTGGAGAGTACTTGGCAAGCCCAAAAATTTTGACTCGGTAAATACTCGGCAAATGTGTGTGGATATTTATGTATGTGTATACTCAGAACTGCACTATGCACACATGCATATCTATAAACATACACAAGATGCCAAGTTTGCATGCATATACACACACAGACATATTTATACACACACAAACATGCCAAGGTTGTGGGTTTTTTGCGAGCTACTGGCAAGTAAAAGCAAAAATTACTCGGCATGCAAAAAATCATCTGCATACTACCCGCGAGTAAAAGCAGAAATTACTCGGCATACAAATTTTTTGGAGATTACTCGGCTACTCGGAGAGTAATTGGAGAGTATGTAAACTATGCTTTATATGACTGGGCTTTATGATTATAAAGAGTGTGATCCTTGAAAGTAATTCTAGGTGATTATTATATGTTGGTTAATGTGTTTATAATTCATTCTGTTGTTTCTTGGAGGAATTTCAAAACAAAACACATTCAAATCAACTATACAAACTGTTTGATGAAATGTCTAAGCTGGTTAACTTGTGAAACCATTTTAAAATATATATATATATATATATATATATATATGCAAATTGGCGTAGCATACTACAAACTAAGAAAAAATTAGTAGCAGCCCCCACAGGTTCTAGAAGAAGAGACCAACTCAAGGATTCTTTGTATGCATCAAGACCCTCCTATTGATAGGGAGAGTACTCCAGGAGACATGGCTAAAAGAGGTAAGGGTAGAGCTGGTTCGGTTAGCCCAAATTCAAGGATGGAGAGAAATTTTGACACAATGATCGACATGATGTCTCAATTGTTGGGTAAGATTGGACAAACTATAACCACAAATAACCCACACAACAACTCATAGGACAGCCAAACAAATGATGGGGAAGATAGTTCCACAAATCAGCAAGGTGGAAATGGGGGGCAGCATGTAATAGTAGGGTCGAACACTGTTCTTAGACTCTTCCACCCCTCATTCATTCAGAGCAAGGCACCACAAATTGTTCATGACACTCCTTTACCATTGGTGGATGAGTTAAGAAATGCCCACGCCGAGTATGATACCCTTCCAAAGGCACTTAAAAACCATTTATCCTTCAATGAGTTCATGGGTCAGAAGAGGAAAGCGGGTGGTGGTAGAGCTGATCATAGAGAACCAACAGTTTAGAGGGGCCTACAGCATGCCTTTGGCAAGGTAACACTTGCTCATTTTGATGGTAGTGATAAGTGTACAACTAGGGCATGGGTATAGAAGTTGGACAATTATCTAGCCCTTAGGCCTATGATTGAGGATGAGGCAATTAAGTTTGCCACTTTACACCTTGATGGAGTAGCTCATGAGTGGTGGTACCATGGCCTTATCACCTTGAGTCACAGATCTATTACTTCAAATGATGAGTTTACTGCTAAACTCATTGAGAGATTTGACAAAAAAAATCCCAAGTTGCACTTTAAAGAGTTCGCATAGTTGAAGCAATATGGTATAGTGGAGGCATATATAGCAGATTTTCATATGCTTTTAGTTATGGTTTTAGGGATTACAAAGAGAAGATTGGTATCCTTATTTAGTGAGGGACTCATAGAGCCACTTAAGGGGTGGATTAAGGCATTTGACCCTCCATCCTTACAAGAAGCAATGAAAAAAGCAAGGAGTATAGAGTGGGCTGCCCCTAAATCAAAATTTCAGTCCAAATCATTCCCAAATAAAAGGAACAAAAAACATTTCACAAAAAACACCAATCAGCCCAAAAAATCAGTCACAAGACTAGATGGTGATACCTTAAATGACTTGAGAAAAAAGAATTTATGCTTCTCATGCAAAGAACCTTAGAATCAGGGTCATAAATGTGCAAAAAAAGGGAAAGTACACAAGATAGAATACTATTCTGCAGAAGAAACTTCATAGGAAAAATCAGACCAGAAATCTGATTTAGAAGACAATGGGGAAGAAGAGTCTTCTGAAGAGTTTGAAAAGGAGGCAAGAGATGGGAAGCTTGCCCAGCTTTATAGTTTCCAAAAGAATGAGTCCCTATGTATCAGAGTGTTGAATAGATAGCAATTGGTTGCATTGATAGATTCAGGTGCTACACATAATTTCATAGATGAGGGACTTGTAGCACGCAGGGAACTTCAAACACAATATGTAGATGGTTTCAGAGTGATGGTTGCAGATGGATTTACTATCACTTGCACTAGGATGATTTCCTAGTTGAGCTTACACTTGGGAAACTGCGAAGTCAAGGATGACTTCTAAGTTCTATGTGATTAGAATTGGAGACACGAATGTTGTGTTGGGTATACAATGGTTACATTCTCGTGGTGAGATTACACTTAATTTTCCCGTGGTGGGGTATATCTAATGGAGGGTCACAGGTTGTATCTTTCAAACGTATGGAGAAGTTATTTAGACATGATTGAGTAAAGTGGGTAGTAAAGTGTGTGGTTATGCCCACGGTTACAGAGGAGGAGAAGCACTCTTATCATCCAAAGATTCAGGCTTTGCTATCTAAGCGAAGCAAGGTTTTTAGTAGCATACCTCATGGTAGGCCACCTAATAGAGGTATTGAGCATGTGGTCGAGTTGGAAAAGGGTGCTAAACTTGTTACTACCATACCATACAGGCATTCTAAACAACACAAGGATGAGATAAAGAAAGCAATTAAGGAGCTTTTGGATATGGGGCATATTAGATAGAGTAAGAGTCCATTTGCTTCTTCTGTTGTATTGGTGAAAAAGATGGATGGGACTATGCACATATGTAAAATGCTTAGATACACGGGATTGAATAAGAAGACTATTAAGGATAGATACTCCATTCCACGGATAGATGAGCTCATTGATGAGCTACATGGAGCTATCTATTTTTTTAAAATAGACTTGAGGTCTAGATACCATTAGATTAGGGTCAGAGAGGAGGATATAGAGAAAACAACATTCAGATGTCACTTTGGTAATTTTGAGTTCCTTGTCATGCCTTTTGGATTGACTAATGCACCTGCTACATTTCAGTCATGCATGAATAGGGTATTCGATAAGCAGTTATGCAAGTTTGTTCTAATTTTCTTTGACGATATACTCATTTTCAGTAGATCATGGAAGGAGCACTTGAAACATTTGGAGTAAGTCTTTGTTTGCTAAGGAATCCAAGTGTGAGTTTGGCATGACAAAATTGTTATATCTTGGACATATAATCAGCTCTAAGGGAGTTTGTTTGCTAAGGAGTCCAAGTGGAAGTTAATTGTTATATCTATATTAAATTTCATAGTCCAAAATTTAAATTATTGGATAGTCCAAAATAATATATAAACAAAAATTTATATTATATTAAATAACTGTAAATGTGTGTTTTTTTTTTAAATATTAGTAAAACTTTGTATTTTTTATGCTTTTTAAATAGAAATTAATGTATTTTAAAATAAATTTTAATGATTGTTTTATTTTATTTGATAATATTTTGTATTTTTTATTTTAAGTTAAAAACAATTAATATATTTTGCTTTTATGTTTTAAAAAATAGGGTTTAGTGTTTTTATTTTGTTTTATAAGTTAAAAATAATAATATATTAATTTTTTGTTGTTATGTAACTATGTTTATTAAAATAGAATTTGGTATTTTTTATTTGGTTTTCTAGAGTTAAAAATAAAAAATTTATATATTTTGTTTTAATGTTTTTTGAAATAAAACTAAATATTATTTTTCTTTTGAAACATGCAGATTTTCATTTAATGGCTCCAAACAAATCAACTTCCGAGGCATGGAAGCATGTGACCCACAATGGTGTTCACGTCAATTGTAATTTATGCCCGCATACTCTTATTGGAAGTTTAGCAAGGGTTATGGACCGCTTGCTTGGTGTTACAGCGGGTGTAGGCGGAGGTGTTATTCCATGTACAAGTGTTACTCCAAAACTTAGAGCTATTCTAGAGAAAGAGCAATCCACTTCAATTGTAGGAAAAATGAAGAAGGCACAAAAGAAGTAGAGAATTGAAGATGTATCTACATTCACATCTGTTATGTCTTGCTCTTCTAGTCTATCCAAACTAGTGAGGGTATCAAAAGAGAGTGGAACATTGAAAAGCTTTTGGAAACCAGTAGAGAAACACGAAGTGGATGATGCAATAGCTAATTTGTTTTACACAAATGCTATTCCATTCAATGTTGCGAGAAATCCACATTTTCATAATGCAATTCACAAAATTGCAGAGTTTGGCAAAGGATACACACCCCCAAGTTTAGAGGCTATCAAGCAACTCTTTTGCAGAGGTCAAAAGATAGAGTGATTGGGAAATTAGCTACTGTCAAAGCCTCTTGGAGGACAAGAAGTTGCACTATATTAAGTGATGGATGGTCAAATATATGTCAAAGGTCATTGATTAATATTTTGGTGGCTTGTCCTGATGGTGTTGTGTTTTTGAAAGTGATTCACCATGAACCACAAAAAAAATTCTAAGTATATTTTTCAAATATTAGAGGAAGCCATTCTTGAAGTAGGGGTGGAAAATGTGGTTCAAGTGGTAACTGATAGTGCAGCAAATTGTGTGGGAGCTGGGAAGCTGATTGTAGAGAAGTACCCACAAATATATTAGAGCCCACAGCCCATTGTCTCGATTTGTTGTTTCATGACTTGGCTAAATTCCCATGGGTACATGAAGCTATTCATAGAGGGAGAGCAATTGCAAATTTCATACGGAATCATCGTCTCACATTGAGTCTTTATAGGCAGCATACATCCAAGGAGTTGTTGAGGCCTTGTGAAACAAGATTTGCTTCATCTTATATCACTTTGAAAAGAGTGGTTGAAGAAAAAGCAGCTTTGAGGTCTGTTATTTGTTCCAATGAGTGGGAACATTCAATGCTTTCTAAAGATCCTAAGGGGAAGAACATAGAGCAAATCATTCTAAACAACAATTTCTGAGAAAGTGCAACAAAGGTTTTGCTTATATGTGAACCAATTGTTGACGTGCTTCGTATGGTTGATGGTGAAACTCCTTGCCTTGGCATGCTTTATGAAAGCATGGATCGTTGTAAGGAAGCTATTCAAAAAGCACTAAATAATGCAGAAGCAGAATACATGGAGATATGAGAGACAGTTGATTGCAGGTGGAAAATGATGCACAAACCTTTACATGCAGCAACTTGCTTTTTGGAGACAGTTATTTTCTATTGATAGACAAGGTGACATTGAAATGACGGCAGGGCTTTTAGAAGCCGATGAAAAGTATGAACCAAATCAAACAATTTCAGCACTAATCAGAAAACAATTTTGGTAATACAAGAGAGGAGAAGGGTTGTTTGGAATTGCTGCCATTCCAAACAACCCTTCTCCTCTTTTGTATTCCCATAATTGTTTTCTGATTAGTGTTGAAATTGTTTGATTTGATTCATAATTTTCAACGGATTCTAAAAGCCTTGCCATAATTTTAGTGTCACCTTGTCTATCAATAGAAAATAACTTAGGCTCCAAAAAGAAAGTTGTTGAATGTAAAGGTGTGTGCATCATTTTCCATCTACAATCAACTGTCTCCCATATCTCCATATATTCTGCTTCTGCATTATTTAGTGTTTTTTGAATAACTTCCTTACAACAGTCCATTCTTTCATAAAGCATGCCAAGGCAAGGAGTGTCACCATCAACCATATGAAGCATGTCAACAATTGGTTTACATATAAGCAAAACCTTTGCTACACTTTCTCAGAAATTGTTGTTTAGAATGATTTTCTCTATGTTCTTCCACTTAGGACCTTTAGAAAGCACTGAAGGTTCCCACTCATTAGAACAAATAACAAACCTCAAAGCTGCTTTTTCTTCAACCCCTATTTTTAGAGTGATATAAAATGAAGCAAATCTTGTTTCACAAGGCCTCAACAACTCCCTGGATGCATGTTGCCTATAAAGACTCAATAATGAACGATGGTTCATTAATTTGCAATTGCTATTGATTTGTGAATAGCTTCATGTACCCATGGGAATTTAGCCAAGTCATGAAGCAACAAATCGAGACAATGACATGGGCTCTAATATATTTGTGGGTACTTCTCTACAATCAGCTTCCCAACTCCCACACAATTTGTTGCACTATCAATTACCAATTGAACCACATTTTCCACCCCTACTTCAAGAATGGTTTCCTCTAATATTTAAAAAATAAACTCAGAAGTTTTCTTGTGGTTCATGGTGTCAATCACTTTCAAGAACACAACACCATCAGGACAAGCCACCAAAATATTAATCAATGGCCTTTGACATATATCTGACCATCCATCACTCAATATAGTGCAACCTATTGTCCTCCAAGAGGCTTTGACAGTAGCTAATTTCTCAGCCACTCTATCTTTTGACCTCTGCAAAAGAGTTGTCCTGATAGCCTCTAAACCTGGGGGTGTGTACCCTTTGCTAAACTCTGCAATTTTGTGAATTGCATTATGAAAATGTGGATTTCTCACAACATTGAATGGAATAGCATTTGTGTAAAACAAAATAGCTACTGCATCATCCACCTATTATATCTCTATTGGTTTCCAAAAGCTTTTCAATGTTCCACTCTCTTTTGATACTATCACCGATTTGGATAGACTAGAAGAAGAAGACATAACAAATGTGAATCTAGATACATCTTCAATTCTCTGTTTCTTTTGTGCCTTCATTTTTCCTACAATTGAAGTGGACTGTTGTTTCTCTAGAATAGCTCTTAAGTTTTGGAGTAACACCTGTACAAGGAATAACACCTCCACCTGCACCTGTTGTAACACCAAGCAAGTGGTCCATAACCCTTGTTAAACTTCCAACAATTGTATTCGGGCATAGATTACAACTGACATGAACACCATTGCAAGTCACATGCTTCTATGCCTCGGAAGTTGATTTGTTTGGAGCCATTAAATGAAACATATAAATTTCTTATTTTTTAACTCTAGAAAACAAAATAAAAAATACCAAATTCTATTTTAATAAACATAGTTACATAAGAATAAAAAATTAATATATTATTATTTTTAACTTATAAAACAAAATAAAAAACACTAAACCTTATTTTTCAAAACATAAAAGCAAAATATATTAATTGTTTTTTAACTTAAAATACAAAATAAAAAATATTATCAAATAAAATAAAATAATCATTAAAATTTATTTTAAAGTACATTAATTTCTATTTAAAAAGCATAAAAAATACAAAGTTTTACTAATATTTAAAAAACAAAATACATTTACAGTTTTACTAATATTTATAATATAATATAAATTTTTGTTTATAATTTTTTTTTTCTTTTTGATTCGTAATATGCAGGAGGATTTTTATTAAATCATAAAAAATCAGGTACAAAAGGCCAACCAAGCCAAGAAAGAAGATAGAAGAGCCAAGGAGAACCAAGATACTCTCAGGAAAAGGAGAACCAAAGAGAAGCTGGAAAAGAAGAACCAAAGATAAGGAAAGGATAGAGCGAAAGACACAGATCCCTACAAGACACATAAGAAAAATTAATTACAGAACACACGAGCAATAATCCAAGCCAAAGAAAAACTAGGCTTTTTTCCTATGTCGTGAAAGAAGAGCCTCCATGGTCCATTGAGAGCCCTCGTCCACAGCATACATTCCTTCAATACGAAGTTTTTCTGCATCCGATTTCTACCCTTTCTTTTTCGTTGTCCCACAATCTGGTTTGCTTTTGCTACAGTCCCTCTGAGCAATCCCAAGGCTTCGTGAGGGAGCCAAAACAAAGTCAGGTTCGAAGCTATCAAAATCCTCTTCCAGATCCTCCATAAAGGGATAAGTTCCTTCTAAGTCAGAGCCATCCTCCTCTGAAACAAGTAGTGGAACCTCAATATTATTGTTGACTAGATTAGCAATATTGATGACCGGAGCAGCATGAGGAGGGGAAATGGGCACAACAAAAGGCACAGGATCAGGCCCAAGGGTAGAGTTAGAGGACAAGAATTTCCCATGATTCCGCTAGACAAAATCAGCATTAGGGATTCCAGATTTTTTCACCCATTTTTGAGATTTATATATCATGTGCCAGATAAACGCTTAGCAGTGCAGGCCTCAACTTTATGCCCCAAACTGTTAGAGTGGAAACACCTAAAAGGGAGCCCATCGAAGTTTAGGAACTGTGTCCAAGTGCCCATAGATGAATGAATCCGCACGAAATGAGGAAGAGACTTGGAGATGTCCACCACAGCGCAGACCCTGATGAATCTTTGTGAGGAGATAGCCTCCTCCGCATCCAATTTAATGAACTCTCCCACCTGATTGATCAAAATTTTAATGATATCACGATATCGTAATGTTGGCCTTGTCATTGCACTAAAATGTCGACCTGTCAATGCCCGATACAACTGTCAGTTAAGATCCACAGGAGGCGGTCAGACCATGTCACAAACCCAAGTGTTATCCTGCAAGGAAGACCAAGGGACACACTATCTTGCAACAATCCCCCCTCAACACAAGCGAGGGGTTTGAACCTGTGACCAGCTTTGATACCAATTGTTGGCCTTGCCGTTGCACCAAAAGGTCGACCTATCAATGTCCGATATAAGTGTCAGTTAAGATCCACAGGAGGCGGTTAGACCATGTCACAAACCCAAGTGTTGTGCTGCAAGGAAGACCAAGGGACACCATCTTGCAACACATAAAACCAAAGGCAAGTTGTAGAGCCAGATCCACATAGGGATGTCTGTGATTTTGGCAGAGGCAAGGTCAAATAAAGGGGTCCATGGGGATAGAAAAATGCCTGAGTTTCCGAAAAACCATGGACCATTTTGAGCCACAAAATTGCAATCCTCAATCGAATTGAAAGAAAACAGGAAAAACCCAAAATCCAAAGGATCAACCACAGGAAGGGGGAGCATGTTCCAAGTACGTTTAGCCCAATCCAAAACTGAAACCAGAGGCGGGCGCCTGCACATGAACCTAAGAACCAAGGAACGGGCGTCGATATCTGCAGAGATATCACCGATGCAATCGTCGGAGATGAGGAGATCGACAGGTTCATTAGAGAAAGTAACAACCGCATCTCCCACAGAGAAAGGAGAGCCCCCAACACATTGCTCAAACTTCTTTTTAGGAGAGGCATTAGGAATCGGCGACGAAGAGGGAGGAGAAGAACTAGGGTTAGCTTGTCGAATCTGAGCCAAACAGAAATCGTTGCATTCATGGTATGGGTTCGATCGATTTTTGTATTTTGACAAAGATTCGGAAGCCAAGTCGTGGGAAGCCACCTCCACATTCTGTACTGAGCCCTCCCAGCATCCAAAGGGTCAAAGCCCAGAATGGAGGTCGACAAGTGCGCGTTTTGCTGAGAGAGAGAACCAACGGAAGACCTGAGAGCATACCGACATTTCCCATCCCCCATCTTCACGCCACCAAGTTTCTTCCTTCCATTCGCCAGTTTCTTGCCATTGATCGTAGCCTTGACCCTCTCCCCTTTGCACATCCCCTACTCAGCAGCACTCGCACACGCGCCATCATTCGCAGCGTCGCAGGGATTTGCAAAGCCCTTGCACATATTCATGCGTTTTTACCAGACCATACGAAATATTATTATAATATCTCCTAAATTTCTATTTATATATTATTTTGGACTATGCAGTAATTTAAATTTTGGACTACAAAATTTAATATATATTTAAATAATTTAATATATATAAAAATTAAAATAATAAAATTTAAAATCTAAACAGAACAATAACCTAAATATTTGGAAAATGTTTCAACATGAACGAAAACAAATGGCGACCTACCTAGAAGTTCGATGGAAGTTAGAAGGAGCAAAAACCAAGTCGCGTGTGAGAAACTAGGTGAAGATTTGTGCAGGTCGCACGTGAGAAACCAGGTGAAGGAGCAAAAATGTGAAGATATGTCACTGCTTGAGACCTGAGAACCGCGTGAGACTTGAGAAGAGGGCAAAAACTCGCATGGCAAATCATGGCGCCTAAATGCCTCTCACAAACGCCTTCAAATGCCTTCGCTTTACCTCAGAATACCTTCAATCGCCTTTTAATCAAACTGAAATGCCTTTGGTCGCCTTCAATTTGTGCTTCAGACTCAATATAAACGCACGTTTTATAGAAAAAAACAATTGAGAAACCTAAATTGGTTTTCAGAAAACCTAAACACGTTTTTAAAAAGCATATTTTAATGGAAAAAAATGTCGCGTTTTCCGTATAGACGAATATGATGAACATCAACGAATTTAAACCCTAAACATGAAATTCGTCAAAAATCGAACTTCAAGCTTCATATTTGACGAATATGGTGACTTAGCCTCTATCCATTTAGTGCAATGGCTTTCCAATTATGGCATTGTTAAGTGGATTAATATTTGATTATTGTCACTTAAGTTCTCTTTATTAAAGTTACTTTATAACTTAAGTTTTAACTTAAGTGAGGGTGATGTGTTATGAAATGTTCCCCTATTCCAACACCTAGGAAAGTGGTCACTCAAGTTGTTTTTAAAAAGCAAGTCTAGGCCCCAAAAGTGGGCACCATAGTTGAGGAGGAATAAATTAAAAGAAATGTTTAATGTGGGAGCTCAAAAAGGGGGTCAAACCTCTTGGGGGTAATTTTATGTCATTTCATAAAGCGAAATGAGAGGGAAAAATATTCAAATTCAAATGCAAGTTGTCGTAAATCTTCCCTCACTTTATAAAAATGAATTTGAGTTCTCATTTGCATATAGATGATTTGACAACTTAAGGAGATGTCGGAATGAGTTCAAAGATTCTTTGCTAGTTGAGGACGAAAACCCTCTTCTTGGTTGCTAATTTTGATGGTGAAATATCCACCCTAGCTGGTTGGTGTTTGTAGTTGGTCATTGACAACGATTTTCGGCTTGGTTTGGTAATTGGAGTTTGAAGTAGATGAAGATTTATGAAGTTTTCTGATAAGGGTTTGAGAGTTTTGATTTGGTGTGTGTTTATGCCATTTTGGTATGAGTTTGGAGCAGATTTAATTCAGTTTCTGAGTGCTGTTATGAATTTTCAGAGTTCTGGAAATGTCTATTTTCTGAGTAGCTGGAAGCATTAAACTGTTCATATCTCTGGGTGGTGAAAGAATATCATTCTGGGTATTTATTCCTTTGGTTTCCTCATAGCTGGGCGCCCCATTTAGAGTACTCATTTGTGGTTTTTGGTGAAGGACTGATTTTATAAGGCAAATCACCCCTACTAGGGAGCCGTGTCGTTTCACTAGCTATTGGTCTTCAGACTGAAATCTGATCTGCACATACAGAGGTCTGCAATCAGCTTGTTAAAGGTGTCATTTCATGGTAGAATGATGGTTAAATGATGAGGAACAGGTTGGGAATTTTTTAGCACATGTATTGGCTCATCCCATGAGGAGATTGTATGTATTGCTGCTCAATGTATGACTGAAAGGTGCACCTTTTTGGACTATAATCAGGTCTGATATTAGTTTCCTAAAGTCTGATTTCAGTTTATTTTTTGATGCAATATGATTTGTAATGGTGTTCTTATGATTTAATGCAAAGAAATGTTCATTCTCTTTCTATGCTATGTTATTCAATGTATTCAATAAACATGATGACTGGAACTTGAAACAAACACATTCTACATTTCTGTCTTATTCCATAAACAAGGAAAAATAAAACAGGCCTGATCATCACAATCCTTGAGTGCCCTCAATGTGTCTTGGCCATGCTTAACCAAGTCATTGTCGGCCAATACCTTGCTATCTACAAACACCAAATTGACAAAACTTAGAGTTTCATAGCAGCCATATAGTGTCATAGATGAATATATCCCTATAGACATATGGTTGAAAGTGTTGTAGCAGTAATCTCCCAAATGCAACCATTTGACCTTGTTGTTAGGTGATCCAAAGCAAAGTTCCTTAAGTGCTTTTCAGTCCATATATTCACTCTTTATATTTGAGCTTGAATCAAGGAATCTATATGCCCTATAGCACCCTTTCACCATTTTTAAAATGCTTCCCATGACGACAAGAATATGGTAATGAAATAGTATGGAGCAATAAATTTAAATATGACCATCTTTTTCATACCTCAGGTTGTAATCAAAGTGGTCCCCTCCTTTTGCTGAAATAGATATTGTTGAGATATCCTCAACACCACCACATCTTTGTGACTTGAGATTTTTGAGTTTGGATCAACCAAAACATTCTCCTCAATTGCATGTTTATCCACATGGCTACTTTGAAAATCAATCATATAAAGTGATGACTCACCTTTTGGAAGATCAATGGGTAGTTCATGGATTGGTACATCTTTTTCCATCTTGGGTTCTTCAAATTCAACAAGTAATGCCATTTTCTCTTTTGACTTCATCAATATTTTGCTGGCAAATAGTTTTTGAAGTCAATGAAATGTCTTTTCCTAATTAGAGATCCTTACATTCATATCGCATGGAAAAATCCTCTATAGCATATTGGACCTCTTGCTCTTGTTTTTCGAATAAATTATTTATCATTATTTATGAAGGGCCATTTAAGTCAATATGCTACATGAAATAGAGAAATCCTTACATTCATTTTGACCTTAGCCTACAAGAAATAGGCTATGGGTTTTCAATACAATTTTTCATTTTTGAGAAGGGAGACATGGCAGATACAAAATGATTGATACAAATTAAAATGATATCAAATATATCATAATTATGAAGAAGAATATACTATTGTTACTGAAAACATGAGCTCAATTGATATAATATGTGTTAAATCAAAAACTGAAAAATATACAGATATGCTTTGCCCCTTCTTTTCCTCTTTTTCTTTTATGTCCATTGTACAACCTCTTCTTTCTTTTCTTTAATTTATCTTTGTGTTTGTTATCTTTTAACTGCTTCTAACATTGATCATCCAATAATCTCTGTATTGTATTCTACTATTATTAAAACTGATAGTTTAGGCCAAAATTACCTTTCCAACACACAAAAGATAGACTTAGTATCGCAACCTTATATCTAAATCATACACGTTAAGTCATCATTTTTGCTCACTAAATACAGACTTAGATTTGGAATCCTTACACCTTTTACCTTTGTACTTTTGCTTTTGCGCAAGTGACATTTGAAGCCACAATTCTTTTTGGTATTCTATGCAAGCATTGTATATCATGCGCACATGTAAGTATATTACTATTTTGTATGTTTCTAAATTATTTGAGGCTAAATGAAGAATGTGCATGTACAGTTGCAGCCAAATCTGCACTTCCTCTCTTGCTCTCATGACTAAGTTCATATTGCTTTTCCTTCCTCTACTGACAATGTTTTACTCCTATCTTTGTTCTGTACTATCAATGTATCTGTTTCTTTTCTTGGGCTTTCTTGTTTTTGCTTTCTTCCTTTTTGGTTAGCAAGTTCAGTCCTAAGAGAGTGCTTGTTAATGTTACACTATTGTTCTAATTTGATACTAATTTAAAAATTTTAAGCTGAAACAAATTCACGGGACTTTTTTTTCTCAGACAATACTAATAGGGGTTAACCTACTTATACCTGAATAAATTTTGGTGCCTACAGATTAGAAACTAAAAATCCTTTCACACATGGCTTGCCTATACCCAAATTGGAATCTACTATTATGAATTGCTCCCAATTCAAGTCTTAGAACCCAACCTTGAAAAACTATTATGGAGTTCCAACTAAAAACCTTTGGATGAAAACAAACCAAGCAAAAATTATCAGCATATTTAATTATGGCATGATATTCAGATGCCTTTTAACCTTTTGATTTCTTCCTATTTCCAAGAATCTTACTAAAGCCTCAATAATAATTGAAGTGAATGTTATATATTTCAGGCCTGATGAAATGAATTACCCTTTTTAAATTATTAGAGTCAACCATTTAAATTTTCAAAGTTTAATACAAGAAAGGGCCCCAAATGCAAGTGAGTACAATTTCAAAGCCCCAAAAGACAACAAGTGCTGAAACATAGTAACAGAGTAAAGACAAGGTGTTGACCAAATACTTAAAGATCTTGTAGGATAGAACTCACTTTTCCAATGAAAACACTTTCTCCAAAGCTTCTTTATCCCGAAGATCAGCCTGCACAGTGGAAGACAAATGCATAAAATAAATGTTCAATTATGAGTAGAAAATTCATCACAATGCTTCTAATCTTCATAGAAACTCACATAAATCATCACTCATCTTTGAAGATAGAAAGAATCTTATACAAGACAATTTATTATCAAGTTTCCCAGCTTATCAACGAGTATTTTTAATTTGTTATTATTTTAATCCATCTAGGCAACAATCTGGCTCAAACTATTGCAGAAAAAATTAAAATAAGATGTTAGCTTGTTTCTTTGTAACATCTCAAGCCTAGTTGCTATACTACTTTTTTAGTATGTTATTATTTTGATTCCATTTAGCCCAACTATCTAGCTCAAACTGTCTCAGGCCTAGCCGTGACAAGAAAAATTAAAATATAATGTTAGCTTGTTTCTTTGTAACATCTCAGGCCTAGCTGTGGCAAGGATTCGAACTACAATTGCAGGAGCATCTCTCACAAAAGCATCAAATTTAAGTTTTTAACTTAATGGTTTTATCATAGAAAGAAGGCCTCTTGCATGCTAATTTATTTAAAAAAATTATTTTGTTTCAATTGTTAAAATAACAAATCTTTTATTAAAGCTAAAGGAAAATTTGTAAATTTAACTAGCATAAGAAATTTATTATTTTTTAAAAATAAAAAATACGTCTATATTATATTAAGTAAAAGAGTAGTATTACGACTTCTATAATTAAATAAATTTATATTTATTTAATGGTGCAGAATGGAGCGAATGTGAAGGCGAAGGCGAAGACTGGTGAGGAGGCAAAGGAAGGCAAAGGGGCCTAGAGGCAAGCAAGTGAAGCACAAGAGAGATGGGGGGACAAAGCGATCAAGGCATTGCCAGATATGACTCGACTGATGGTGCAAGAGCATACAACCCAATGGGTCTTCACAAATGGGAAGTGAGTGGATCGTTGTTATCCATTCTACTGGAAGCAATCAACAGAACCATCGGATAGAGGTTTCCCACCTCGAACACGGCATGACACACCATGGAGTGAAGAGGCGACAAGTGATAGATTGAGGAGGTTCGTAGTAGCATCCTGGGTTGCGGATGCAAAGTAGTGGCCTTCACTCAACGACAGAGTAATGGAGCAGCGTCCTTTAGAACAACAATGGGGTTAGGAGCAGAAAAAGGAAGGGAATCCAAAGGAGCCAAAAAACCCAGCAAACCCTAAGCAAAAAGTGGAGGCAGGACAAGCATGGAGAAGAAGAAAAAGGCCTTTCCATCGAAGAGAACCCCCTTGGATATCTGGAAAATTTTGAAATCGTTGGGGTAAGGAGAGAAGCCCTAATCCATCGTCAAGAGCAAAAGAAAGGCTCAATCAAAGGAATGGAAGGCGAGGGAAAAATGGAAGAGATTGGTCTCAAAGGAATCCTTGGCAAGCACGACATCAAAATCTAAGAGGAAGAAGATCGGATGCGACCACTTGGAGACCAAAAATGAGCGCAAATACAGATTTGAAACCGTCGGCTTCAAGTCCCAAGGACACTCCAAAGGCAACACAAGGTGTTGGCAGTGTGGAGTCCGCGCAATCAGAAATGCAGGACCAAAGCCTCCAGAAACCTAGAGCTTTAAGACTAAGGGTGGAGATTCATGCTTCCCTTACAGAAGCAGTAAGATTTGAATTGGAGGATAGGGCAATCCTTGCCAAATGGTGGGGAGACGGGTGCAAGAAAATGCAGATGAAGAAGTGGTGGGAGGACTCTTGGAATGGGGAGGTCGACATATACTTCATGCCAAACAGTTTCTTTCTGATTCAATGTGCCACAACACAGATCAGGGGAAAAATCCTGGAAAGGAAGGATGCGACAATGGATGGGCATGGTTTTTACTATAGAAGGTGGGAAGCAAATTTTGATCCAAGGCTCCACACACCAAAGAAAATGGTGGTATGGGTTAACCTGGATAATCTACCTTCAAAAATGTGGAATAAAGAAGTGATTGCATGCATCGATGAATCCCTAGGTGTGGTGGTTGGCATTGATGAGAAGGCAATAAGAGAAGGAAGTGAAGGCACGATGAAGGTTTGCATTGAGTTTTCACCTTGGTCTACAATGTGGGAGGAAATTGAGTTAGTGCATAATGGAAACTATTGGGTATTGTCGGTGGGTTGGAGTTTAACTCAAAGCCAGGCAATAGTCTGGAAGGCTTGGAAGAAAGGAGAACACAAATGCGGTTCCTTGGATGATCCAAAAGGTAAAGGAATTCTGAATATGGAGGCTGGTCCTTCGAAAACTACAGAACATCTATCACCTATTAGGCAAAAGGATGGCAACACCTTGGACCCGAATGATTCAGGAAGGGTTGCTCTAAGTCTGGATGCAATTGGGGATCAGATGAACATGGTGAACTCTGCAGGAAAGGCAGGGCAGCAAGATGACATTCTCGGGCTTAATCAACCAACAAAGGCGGATGGTAGGTTAGAAAGGGATGAGTGTCAGGAATTAATTGGGCAAGAATGGGAGACAATTATGGAGGTTGGTAACGAATTAAGGGAGTTATCTGGGGAAATTGAGAAGAGTCGGCCGCTGGATACTGAAGAAGGATTGGTAGTAGATTGGGGAGGAGTTATGGAAAAGGCAGATGAAGAATTACAAATAATTTCAGCCCCAGAAGAACAATGGAAACCAAATGTAGAGGTTGATAAATTGCTGCAAATCGAAGCAACAACTTCTCAAGCAGAGGAATCGGATGTAGGTGAGATGCAGCTTGTAAAACATATTGTTGTACCCCAAAATTAAAATTATTGTTACACTTATACATTTTGAAGAAATGAGTAAAAGTCTTGTTAAATCTGTCAAAAAAGTCAAAATTTTGGTGTGCATGTCTTGCATGAGGGGTTAAAATGTAAAATTTCCAAAATCTGATGATCTAGGTCTGCTTTCCAGGTGACCCTAATCCTACAAAACCAGGATCTCATTTTCCATCCTACTTTTTAGGAAAACTACTATTTTTAGAAATTTTACAAAAAGTAAATAACTTTGGGTTTTATGGGTTTCTTTTTAAGCGGATATTAGCAAAAAATTTAAAATAGAAAGTTAGTGCATTAGGGTTCAGCTGATTTTGATTGGCTCAAAATGCACTTCCATATCAAAATTTGGTCTGGTCGATCAAAAAGTCAGTTTGCCCTAGTGGAGTCTAATGCACTTTCAGAAGCATACTCGGGGAGCTCCCAAGGGTCATCAATGGAGTCCAGTGTTGCAGGGCACAGATCCAACATGCAAGCATTGAGCAGAAGGTGAGTTGGTGAGCTAGCACGAAGAACGAGGAAAGAAGGTGAAAACTGTGAAAATTTGACTAAGTCTGCTTGGCATGGGCGCCCTTAGAGGAAATAGGTGCCCATCTTTTTAGGGCACCAGATGATGAAATTAGGGCTTGAGATTCCAAGCAAAGTTGCTTAGTTTCCTTCCAGCTCCGCAACGAATCCGGCAATGCAGTCATCGGATCACCCAATCACCCGGAATTCGAGGTTGAATGGAGAGTTTTCAAACAGAATACAAAATGAAAATTATGAAAATGTTTGAAAAGTTTCTTAGTCTGGGAACTTTGGGTTCCCTAGGTGCCTAGGGGCGCCCAGCTTTTTGAGGAGCCTAACTCAGCAGTTAGGGTTTGCAGATGGGATCAATCTCTTCGGAATTCGATCAGCTTTGCAGCAGATATCTTCGTTAGGGCATCCGACTGGCCAATCTCCGACAAATCCAGATCAAAGTTGAAGCTACAAAATGAAGGTTTGAATCTGAAGATAAAATCTAATGAAAAGTTTTCTAAGTCTGGAGCAAATGGGCGCCCCTAGAAGAGAAAGGCACTGATGATTTCGAAGGCCCAAATGGATGATTTTGCCAGTACAGCCCCCAAGGTGACTTCCTCAAAATTGGTCAAGCTTTCCAATGAGATCTCCAGCACGTCAATCGAAGCTGTCAGTCACCAAATACAAGAGGCGAAACAGAGGTTTTGACAAGAGTTAAATGTCAAAAGTCAAAAGCAAAGGTGAAAGTTATGAAAAATGACTAACTCTGGTGAAGTTGGGCGCCCCAGCTTGCTAGGGGTGCCCAAGCTTTTGATGCCTTAGATCTAGCTTTTAGGAAATGCAAACTCCCAGAAGACCCCTCACAGAATCTTCTCAGCTCCACAACAAGTCCAGCCATCAGTCAATTAGACGCCCAGATCGTCAAATCTGACATGTTCATCTGGAGAAGAGTTGATGAAGAAATATTGAAAAAAATAGAAAAGTTTGTAAGTCTGGTAAAGGTGGGCGCCCCTGGAGAGAAAGGGCCCCCAAGGTTTTGAAGCATGAAATGTTAGAATTTGCAGATGCAGTCTCCAGAATCACCTCGTCAGATTCAATCGAGCTACCCAATGAAGCTGACGGTCAGTCAATCGGATCAATGTAGCTCCCAGAATCAAGATTTCATTAGAAGATCAAAGGGAAATGAAGAAATTGAAAATCATGTAAAAATGGCTAACACTGTGAAAGTTCAAAGCCCCCGGAGGAAATAGGCTCCCATGAATTCGAAGGTCAAAACAATGTTTTTAGCCAGAGACACCTCCAGAACAATCTCCTTAGAATCAGACAAGCTTCGCGATAAACTATTCAACTCATCCATCGAATCAACCTGGAAGCCGGAGATTGAAGATCAAACAGGGTTCAAAATTGAGGTAAAGTTGAAAACTTAAGAAAAATGGTTAAGTCTGGTGAACATGGGTGCCCCAGGTAGCCAAGGGTGCCCAAGCTTTTGGAGGTCAAGATGAAGTCTTTAGCCAAAGTTGTCTCCAGATGATCTCTTCAAAGACAATCAGGCTCCGTGACAAATCATTCTGCTAGATCACAACGTTCACCGAGCTTCTGAAAATCGAGATTGAACAAAGGATGAAACTCAAGCAAAAAATTGAAAATAGTGAAGAAAATGGCTAAGTATGGAGAAGAAAAGCGCCCCAAGAGGAGATTGGCGCCCAAGAAGCCATGCCTTAGCCAAATTTTCAAAATGTCAAAATTTCATAGAGAAGGAAAATGTCTAAATTCAATGCACAAGCTGAGGCTAGGGTTTAAAGGATTGAAAGCAAAAGAAAGTAGATTTTCTCATCCTCAAACTTATTTAAGGCATTCTTGTCCTTCATTCTTCACAATTTCTTGTAGGTGGCGAAGAGGAGTAGCAAACAAAGTTTTTCTTTTTAAGATTTGAGAGCCACAGCTTGTTGATTTTTCAAAAGTTCATCAATTTTCAGATCAGCAACGTAAGACCTTGCTTTTTCATGCTTTTTTCATCCAGAACATCAAATTTTTGAAGAAGGTCAAGGTTTTCAATTTTCCAGCTATCTGAGTCTGCTCATCTCATCTTTCTGAACAATTTTTGAAGAGAATTTTCAAGTTGCAGCAGCTGTTTTTTTCCTTGCATGTCAGTGAAATCTTCAGAGTTCACAAATTTTGATCATCTGGGCCCTCTTAACACAGTCTTCTGAAGAAAACCCAGATCACAGCTTTTTTCAAGCAAATTTCAGATTTTAGGGTTTGCTGCTTTTTCCATCAGCCATCAGTATTTTTCAAATTTGATCAACTGGGTTCATTCCAAATTGTATTCTAAACAAAACCCAGGTGCCACCTTTTTTATGAAAAATTGAAGAAATTAGGGTTTGCTGCTTTTTCAGTCTAAATTCAAAATTTTCAAAAACGGACGATCTGGGTTGTCTTGCAATGAAATTCTGAGCAAAACCCATACCTCAAAAAAAAATCCAAAAATTTGTCCATTTGAGGCCAAAAAACGAACATTCTAAAAATAGAAAGTTGTCAAAACTTGTCTGAACATAGGCGAGTTTACAGTCATTCTTCAAGGTTTTCAATATGAAGTACACTCCCCTCGAGTTTAAGACCAAATCGGCACTATATCAAAACTTCATCTCAGTTGAAGAACACAAGGAGGTGTGATATGAGAAAAAGGAAAGGTATTGGATAAGAGTTGTGCAATGCTCTTCTGTTGGAAATCAAGAGAAGTGTCAGAAGCAAAGCCACCAAGTTATCAATTAGTGAGTCATCTTTTCGAGCAGCGATGTTTTCAAGAATAGAACTAATAAAGCAACTGAAGAAGTGAAAGATTCTCTAAGTTTGATCACAGAAGGCGAAGAGAATCTTAAAGATTTAAAGCGGCTTTCATCTAGAAGCTTTCTTTCCGCTTTCTTGGAACAATTCTTATCCATTCTCTGAAGAAGAGAAAGAAGATAAATGTAATAGTTGGCATTTCCTGCTTTTCTTGCTTTCTTAGGTGTTGGATGTTATCTTCTTTCTAGATTTAGAAATAAAGCTTGCTTGCTGAGCAAGCCCTAGATTGTGAAAGCAAGGAGATTTTAGGGTTCCCTACTCCTCTGCTTGCCTATAAATAAGAGCTTTTGCTCATTAGTTTTCTTTAACGGTTATTGTGATAGCAAATTGTGAGCCTGTAATGCAACAAGTTGCTATTTAGTATCAGTTCACTTTGTGTAAGAGCAAATTGCATGCCTCTTTAGCTGAAAGTATTGTTCAGTGCATGTGTTTAGTGCAATCCTTGTTCTAGAAATTTGAGAAATAAAGTCTTGAGCCTCCTTTGCCTTGATATAATGTCTCAGATTTCCATTTATTGTGTTATGCTTATATGATCTTTGATTTCAGCTTGCATTGAAAATAAGTAGATGTATGTTGGAAGGAGAGATTATCTAAGTATTTTGTCAGAGAATCAAACCTTGTTCATTTCTAATTCTCTTGCTTTGCGTTTACTTGAGAAATTAGAAATGTCTTTAGCGTAGGTTAGTCGTAGTTGGAATTCTTAATCAGAAAATCTCAGCTGTGGCGTTTGAGTTTTATAAACCTTGTGCTCTAACTGAACCAAAAAGATAGGCATATTAGATTTAATTTACTTTCTTTTGCAACATTAGCAAGAGGGAGATTCCCCTCCTAATTTGAAGAGCAGTTTATCTGTGCATAGCTATCCGTTTCAAATCCGCATTCTAGAGGTGTGAATTTAAACGCCAACAAATATACTTGTTTAGAGTAAGGAGATAGGAGAACAAGAAATGGCACCAAACAGTGAAGCTGACAAGCAAGTTAGTGCTGCAAAAACAAGACTTGGTGTTCAATTGGCAAAGTGTGCAAAAGGCACCCCGAACTGTGGACACAAGAAAAAGGTTGGAAGGAAAACTAACGAGGAGAAAAAGTCACAGGCACGAGAAGCGGTGGGACAACAAAAAATAACTATGCATTTGAGATCAAGGAAGGGAGCTGCCTATTGATGTGATTTTCGTGACCGCACCAACACAGAATAAAGTTGCCAACGGCTACCCTATTCTCTCTTGTTCAAAGTATCCAACATGCTAAGATTGCGAGAGAGTTCGTGCGTTCAACTCCAAGGTTCCTTCAGTGCAATAGAATACCCTCAGTTGGCTCGATGTGTTTTTGCTGGTATTTCAAGGGGACTTACACAATTGTTTGGCAACTGATAGCAAACAACAGATTAAGGGCTTTCATGTAATTTGGATGATTTGGAAGGTCAGTGCAAATTTCCTAACGCTAACCAGAAATGAACTGAATTTAAAATGAGTGTAGGGCCTAAGAAGTTTATGTTCTATCTAAGGACGGGACATGGGATCAATCTCGACAGACTTCGACCAGACTCTGCTCCGCCTCACGTTGGACAACTTACACAAAGTTGGTGCAATCTTCAAGGGAGTGACAAGAGGTTTTCAAATTATAACTCAACATATAAGTACCATCAGAAGGACGCATACAAACACATGAATCACAATCAAAGTTAAGTTTGTAATGTTTTCCAATTGACCACACAAGGCAAACTTGTCATCAGCAAGCCGCTAGTGGTATGGATAAAAATTAAGTTGCCTCGATTAACACCACAAATCCACAGCTAACATCTACTTGCATGAAAATGAAAACTACTCTATATTAAGTTACTTCTTGATTCTACGTGAATTGGAAGGATGAAGAAGCCTCGCTAGCTACTCATAACAAAGAGGAGATCAACATCAATGAAAAACTCTTTTATTATGAAAGTGTTCACAACAACTTCTTACAAAGTATTCAAATGGAAGACTTTCCTTCCTTTCAAACTACAGTATGCTAAGCTATCAACTACACTATCAATCTCTCTGCTCTAGTCTCTAGTTTGATCTCTAAGCTCTACTAAAATACAAATGAGGGGGGATGCCCCTTTATATAGCTGGCCAAGTCCAACGGACGGCTCATATTACAATCAGCTGGATGGCCCAAATTGTGCCACCTCAGCCCTAAACAATATTTACCCTAAAAACCGCCACCAAGAGGAGTGGGGTAATAAATGAGCCATTAATGTCCATCATCTTCTAGAAGATTCATGTTCATAGACGCGTTCACACTGCTTCAACTTCTTGGACTAGTATGGCAGGCACATTCTCGATTTGACTTCAAGGTGGCAACCTCCTTCTCTTGCTTGATGATGCTTTTCCCTTGTTGTCGTTTTTTTTAACTCCGAAGTGCTTGAGGACGACCTTCTTCTCTCCATCCTGAGCTTTGAAAACATTTCTTCTTTGTCACTTGAGCTGGGCACATACTAAGTCTCAACACTTAGCCATTTCTTGCAACTTTTCTTCTTTCATGTTTTGGGTGCAACCGAGATCTCGCGGAAGAGCCCGAAACTCATAACTTTATCTCCCTTCGAAGGTTGTAATATCATCGTGCTTCATCACTTCAAGTCATCGTGCTCTGGCCTCGACATTCATCCTGCAAAACAGACAAAAGGAAGAGCATCAAAACACTTCATGATATAAATTTACCTCACTCAATGTTCGAGTGATCTCTTCATTCAATAGGGTTCATCATTTTTTTTTTAGCACAACTTTTGCCTTCTTCATGATTTTTCGACATCTGTAGAATTTTGGGGGCATTTATTTATTTTAAAAGATTAAAATTTTTTGTTACACTTAGACATTTTGAAGAAATGAGTAAAGTCTTGGCGAAATAGTCAAAAGGTCAAAATTTGGGTGTGTCATGGAGGTTAAAACACAAAATTTTCAATTTACGTGATCTGGGTCTGCTTAGAGCAGCTTAATCTACAAAACCCAGATCTCAGTTTTTCATCCCTCCTTTTTAGGAAAACTGCTATTTTAGAAATTTTCTAAAAATAGTAAATTTTTCTGGGTCTTTTTGGGTTTCTTTGGAAATGGATACTGGCAAAACTTTCTAAAAATAGAAAGTTTCTAAAATAGAAAGTTGATCCGTTAGGGTTCGAACTGATTTTGATTGGCTCAAAATGTGTCCGTATCAGGCTGGTGCAGTCAGAATCTTAAAATAATCAGTTTTGCCCTACTGGGTCTATTCAGCTTTTTCAGAAGCATATCTGGAGTTCCAAGGTCATCAATGGAGGTCATCTGACTGCCAAGCGTCGATGTTAGCATTCAAACTTCCGGCAGAAGGTAAAATGATGAACATGCACGAGGATCGAGGAAGGAAAGTGAAAAGTCATGAAAATTTTCTAAGTCTGCTGAATTTGGGCGCCCCTGTTGAAGAAAGGTGCCCACCTTTTTAGGTCACCAGATGAGTGAATTAGGGTTTGGATCTCAAATAGAAGTTGTTCAGTGTTCAGTCAGCTTCGCGATGGATATCCCCGTCAGAACATCCGACGATCCAGTCTCCAGCAAATTCAAGTCAAAGTAGAAGGTATAAAATGAAGATCTGAAACTTGAAGAAGATTGAATTGAGAATTTTTCCAAGTCTGGAGAAACTGGGCGCCCTACTTGAAGAAAGGCGCCCAACTTTTCAAGGGTGCAAACAGATGAACTTGCAGTCGAAGTTACAACGGGATGTCTTCAGAATTCAATTGGCTTTCCGGTGAGCTATTCAGCACGACAAACGGAGCTCGCAGTCATCAGATTCAAAGGGCTGAACAGAGGGTCCGATGAGAGGTGAAAAGAGATTCAAAGCAAAAGTAAAAAAATAAAAAAAAAATAAACTAAGTGTTGGTAAACTGGGCGCCCCCAGTCAAGATAGGCGCCCAACCTTTTGAAGGGTAAAAATTCACTTTTTGACCAACGTGTCTCCAGAGGACCCCTCTTCATTCTCCATCAGCGTCGCGATGAGCACAGCCATTCAGCAATCCGACGCCCGAAGCTCAAGATTTAATAAGATCATCTGCGGAAGAGAAGTTAATGAAGAACTTGGAAATTAAAAAAAATGGCTAACACTGAAGAAACTGGGCGCCCCTAGAAGGAAAAGCCTCCCGTGAATTCGGAGGTCGAAATCAAGTTTTTAGCAGGAGGTGCCTCCAGAACGTCTTCTTCAGAATCAGTCCGGCTCCGCAGTGAACCACTCAGCTCGCCTGTCGGGTTAATCAGTCAACGAGAAATCAGTGGCGAAGTGGCGTGTTAAAATGAAGAAAAGTTGAAAAAGTGGAAATTTTGACTAAGTCTGGTTAAGTTGAGCACCCCTCTTGGAGAAAGGCGCCCAAATTTCCATGCCTTAGAAGATTTTTGGAAGTTTTCAAATTTTCAAAATTTGAAAAGGAAGAGGATGGCGTCCAAACTAAGAAGATGAGATTTAGGGTTTTGAAATAAAAGCAGAAAAAAAAAGCAAAACCTAAATCAAAACCTAAGTCTATTTAACACCTCTTTTCAATGTATTTTTCATTATTTTTGAGTGAAAACCACGGGGACGCGTTTCCCCCCAAAATGTGACCCATTTCGGAAACGGGGACGTCCCGGGGACGGGGGGACGGGTACTTGGCGTCCCTCGCCGTCCCGCCACCGCCACCAAAGCGCCGCCGGAGACGGGGAGACGTCTCCAAGGAAACTTGGAGACGTGGAGACGTCTCCAAGTCTTCTGGGGAGACGTCTAGGAGTTTCTCGGGAGACTGGGAAACGCCTAGCCGTCTCCCGTGTTGAGACGCGTCTATGGACGCATAAAACAAATTTTAACTTAAAATTTTAGTTTATTTTTATTTCCTTGTTGCATTTTGTCTTTTCAGTTTTCATTTTGTAATGCTACTTATTGTAATGAACTAATGATGAATCATGTAATCAATTAATCATCTTTATAGACTTTGTCATATCATCAATGTTATTCATATTTGGGCCTTTGGCGATATAATAGAAATCTCCAATTTGACAATTCAAATATCTTCGTATTTAGATTTAGTATTTCAAATTTTGCCATGTTATAAATTTACTAATTTCCTATAGTTTCATTTGAAATGTAATTCTTATACTGCTATACTATTATACATCTTTTCAAAACTAGTTTTTCAAGTACTATAAGTATATGTATAACTATATCAGCGCCACCCCCCCGCCGTCTCCCTGCCGTCCCCAAACTAAGGCCCTTTGTCCCCCCGTCTCCGAAACGCGTTTCCCCGTCCCCCCGTTTCCCCGTCCCCCAGGCCCGTGGAGACCTTTATTTATTTTGCGAGTAGCATCCGGAGAAAAGATGGAGCAACAAGTTTGGAAAATTTTTGATTCAAGAATCCATAGTTGCTGGTTTTACATCAGATTTTTCAGACCAGCAAGCATAAACCCTTGTTCTTTCAAGCTTTTTGTTCCAGAAGATCAAGTTTTTCAAGCAGAAGGCCAAGGCTTTCAATTTTTCAGTCATTTGGGTCTTTTTGCCTCTATCTTCTGAAGAATTTTTCAAGAACTTCATCAAGTTGCAGCAAGTGCTTTTATCTTGCATGTCGGTGAAAACCTCAGTGCATTCAAATTTCAACCATCTGGGTCCTTTCCAATCAGTCTTCTGAAGAAAACCCATATACATGACTTTTCAAAAACCTAGGGTTAGCGCTTTTCAATCAAAGCGTCCAGGAGTTTGCAAATCCAATCCAAAGCTGGGTCCATTTCACTATTCTAAACAAAACCGGATGCGGCACTGCAAGAAAAATTGAAGAATTAGGGTTTGCTCTTTTTAGGTCAAAATTCAAGATTTTCCAAAGCGAATGATGCAGGTTGTCTTTGTATAGCCATTAAGACAAAACCATATCTCGAGGAAAATTTCTCAAAAATTACGTCAGGTTGAAACTTAAAATCAGCATTCTAAAAATAGAAATTGCACAAGACTTATGCAGGGCCAAAGGCCCGAGTTCTGATCATTCTTCAGGTTTTACGAGAATGGAGTACACTCCCTAATGTTTCAAGTCCCGAGATCAGCACTGCAATTACATCAAAGCGGTAGGACAAACTTGCATCATGTCAAGCCCGGTGTTAGGCCTAAATTGCCTTGGAAGGCGGGGCAACACTTCAATCAAGAACTGGGTCATTCTGGACTCCTTGCAGCAGCGTCTATTCCTATATCAGTTCAGAGCCTTGAGTTCGTAATCGCTTGCATTAAGCATTACAACCCGGCTACTAGGGAGATCCAGTCAGCAGATGGTAGGTTGATTTGCAGTTTAAAGCCTGATATGGTTGAAAAGTGTTTTTCCATTCCCCCATGGCCTGAAAGTGTAACTCTTTCGAGGGATGAGTGTGAAAAGATGTGGAATATGCATAAGGACAAATACAGCAAGAGGATTGTACTGAAATGAATGAAAGGAAAACATAAGAATGTTGTTCATAGTTGCAGCCCAGTTGGCGGAAGGATAGGTCATATTTCAGTGATGTCAGCAAAGTTCAATAAAGCGGCCAATGAGATTGAAGATTTCCTAAGATCTAGCCAGAGATCTTGAAGATATTCTTGAAGCGATTGTTTTCGGTGATGGCATAGATGCACGAACGGGACGGAGTCTCAAACTTCTAGCCGGATGTGATCAATTTAAGCGGCTTTCTTCTAGAAGCTTTCTTTCCCGCTTTCTTTCTATTCTTGGAATAATCCTTATCCATTCTTTGAGGATAGAAAGAAGATAAGATGTAATAGTTGGCGTTTTCCGCTTTTTCTGCTTTTTAGGGTTTTATCTTTCTAGATTTAGTAATAAAGAAAGCTTGCTTGCTGAGCAATCCCTAGATTGTGAAAGCAAGGAGATTTTAGGGTTCCTTACTCCTCTGCTTCTCTATAAATAAGAACCTTTGCTCATTTAGTTTTTTTAACGGTTATTGTCATAGCAAATTGTGAGCCTGAATTGCAGCAAATTGTTATTCAGTTTCAGTTCACTTAGTTGGAACCGTGCTAGTGAGAACAAAACGCTGAGCCTATTGTGCCTTCTATTTGTTTCTCAAGTATTGTTCATTTGTGTTGTGATAAGCAAATTGTTGAGCCTCTTTAGCCAACAAGGAGTTAGTGGGATTGCTGTTTTCTATTGTGTTAAGAATAAGTTTGCAAGCCTCTTTAGCTGCAATTTCTTGTTCAAGGCATGTTAGAAGTGAGTTTTGTTTCGAGAGATTTGAGTAATAAAATCCTTGAGCCTCTTTGCCTTGGTCGAAAATCTCATATTTCCGTTATCTATGTTATGCTTTCATGATCTTTATTTCAGCTTACAGTGAAGTGTGTAGGTGTTTGTTGGGAGAGAGATTATTGAAGTATTTTTTGTCAAAGAATCTACCTTGTTGATTTCTAACTTCTCTTTTCTGCTATTACTTGAAGAGAGGTTAGGAGCGTCTTTAGTTTAAGTTAGTCGTAGTTGAACTTCTTATCAGAAAATATCAGCTGCGGCGTTTGTGTTTAAAAACCTTGTGCTCTAAGCTGATCCAAAAAGATAGGCAACTTAGTTTTAGTTTTCTTTCTTTCAAACATCATCAGCAAGAGGGAGCTTCCCCTCCTAATTTGAAGAGCAGTTTATCTGTGCATAGCTGTCCGTTTTCAAATCCGCATTCCAGAGGTGCGAATTTAAACGCCAACAGTTTTCTGGCGCCCACCGTGGGGCACGAGGCTTTAAACAACAAAGAAAGCTTAGGCTTTATGTCACGGGTATGACCATCTGGCGTCCTATTGCTCCGGTTCAACAACCTGATCTTACACCTCCGGTTATCCAGCCAAGTTTCCAGATAATTGAAGGAGAGCAAGTGGACATTATCAGCAGCCTGAGAAGTTTCATCTTTGAGAAGAAGGAGACCCCTGCTCAGTGGAGAAACGCTGCTGCTATTCTAGACAAAGAGGAAGAGAAAGCCAATATTGCAGCCGAGAGACCTGTCTTGCCACCACCCGCGTGGGACTAGACAATCCTGGCTTACATAGTCTATACAAGGAGGAGAACAAGAACAAATCCGCTTTTCCAAGAAGATACTTTCCTTCCACATACGCATCATACAGAAGTTGGAGAATCATCCGACACAGTTCCTGAATCCGACACAGTTCCTGAGTTCAACACCGTACCTGTGTTCGAAGAAGAAGAGTTCGAAGCAATGGGTGATAACCGCAACAACGATGACAACAACAATCGCAATCGGAGAAGAGGTCCCCCACTGCCTTGGGGTGACAATATTGGACCTTTGGCCTTAGGGGCAAATCACGAATTGCCTAAGGGGTCAAGAAAGCACTTTCCACGTTTCCAAGGTGATGGAAGTCAACATCCTGATGATCATCTTTCAGCCTTTTCAACGGCTTGCGCTGTTTTGCATGTAGGTCATGAAGATGTTGCTGTTCGTCTCTTTGTTGAGACACTCGCGGGAGCTGCTGCCGAATGGTTCAATCATTTGGGGCCCGGTTGCATAACCAACTGGAATACTATGACTGAAAAGTTTCTCGCGAGGTTCAAACCAGCTGAAGATAGCCACCAGTTGTTTGCTCGACTTTCCAATTCAAAGAAGGAGGACAATGAACCAATGAGAGAGTTCGTAGCAAGGTTTAACCGCCTGGTTACTCGTCTTTCATATACACTTAATCCATCGCCTGAGATCCTGTTAAGCAGTTTTGTCAACGCACTTCCATCGGAGATAGCTTTTATCATAAGATCGGCGCATGAGACAGAATTGGGAGAAGCACAACAAGGTGCAATAGAAATTGAAGACAACATGATCACCTCAGGAAAGATCAGAGGAGATGCTATTAGACCTTTGGTTCAAAGTTCTGCTGATCCATTACTTCAAAGGGTTGCAAATGAAGTAACTATTCTCAAGAGGCAATTGCCACTTCAGCCAACGCCTCTTGCTCAAGTTGCACCACCACCTGCCTTGCCCGCACCACAGCAGCCTTATCAACCTCAGCAGCCATATCAGCCAAGGAGGAATAACTTTCAGCCTTACAACAATTACAAGCCACGAGGGCCACCTCCACCAAGGCAAGCGGCCGACAATACACAAAATGCTGTGTTTTGCTCTTTTCATGATTCCACTGAACATGCCGGCACATCTTGCCCTGAAAATGTCAGAATGAACGAGATAATGGGATATGCCGAAGCTGCACCTGCACCAAGTTTCGTTCCAACTCCAAGTTCGAATGTTGTCTTACCTCAATCGGACAACTTCGATGGCGACTCCGCAACGGGCTACTTTGAAAGTGAACCCGTTTTTGAAGAACAAGAAGAAGATATTTGTCAGTACTCTCTTGCAGTTAATCCTGAGAATCATACGACTCCTGTGTTCACCAGAGCTCAACATCTGAGGGCACACAAAGAAGAGGAAGAAGAGAGGTTGAAGATATCAAAAGACAAAGAAAGAGAAGTAGCTTCTACTTCAAATATTAAGTCTTCTCAAGAGAACATGAAAGCAGTTGCTGAAGGTTCGTCCTCAGCAAATTTTGATATTGTAGATTCATTAATGAAGAACAAAGTGCAGATTTCTCAGTTAGAGTATCTCCAAGATCATCCAGAGCAAGTGGACCGACTTCTCAAGTTCGTGAAGAAAGGACCTACTAAGCAGCCCACATTGCTCGAATCATCCGTTCCGGCGGAAGACAAGCCTAAGCCCTTCTATATTTCTCTATATATAGGAGGTTACAAATTGCGCAATTGTATCATCGATTCCGGAGCTTCCGACAACGTCATGCCTCTACAAGTGATGAATGCTCTAGGACTTTCGTGCACCAAGACAAAGGACAAATGCTACTCACTGGAGTCCAAGTCGGTGCCGTTGGTCGGTCAATTGAAAGATGCTCAAGTAAGGTTGGCGGCTTGTCCTGAAAAGAAAATCATGATGACCATCCTAGTAGCTGACATTCCAGCAAGCTATGGGATGCTATTAAGCAGAAGCTTTTGCAAGGACCTCGGTGGAGAGATTCAGATGGATTGGTCTTCTGCAAATATTCCGTTAAAGAAAGGAACTTTCAAGCTGGAACCAGAACCCAAATCTCGATTTGCGGTCGTGAAGTCTCAAGATCCTCAAGCTCAAGTTCTATATCAAGAAACGGGTCTTGGTACTTACGCCATGCTGTCGGAGGTTCCTGAAGAAAGTCAAGAGGTCGCATGCATCGTAGAGAAATCAGCAGATGATCCTAAGTTGTGGACTTTACAGTTCGATGGGAGTTGTTCCACTGCTGGTTCAGGAGCGGGAGTTGTGATAATCTCTCTCGAAGGACAATTGTATCCTTTTGCATACCGCTTGCAATTTGAATGTACAAATAATACGGCGGAATATGAGGCGCTTTTACTAGGTCTCAGGAATGCAAAAGATATGGGTATCAAATACCTTAAGGTCGAAGGGGATGCGGAGCTTGTTGTAAAGCAAGTCAGAGATCAATTCAGAGTGAAAGCAGATCGTCTTCGACATTATAGAAATAGGGTGTGGAATGCAATAGATTGGTTCGAAGCATTTGATATCAAGTACATTCCACATCTGGAAAATAGCAGAGCAGATGCCCTCGCGGTATCAGCTTCACTTTTCATGCCACATTCTGACTTTCGTCAGAATGCGTTTGCCATTGAATTAATATACAGGCCAGCTGTACCTGACAACTGCGATAATTGGCAAGTCTTTAACGATGATGAACACATTAAGGAGTTTCTTGTTATGGGAGATAATTTCAAGGAATTGTTCTTTGAAGGCAGTTCATCTACTCACAGAGAAGCAATAACAGAAGTTTCTGATACGCCAAAGATTGCTGAAGATAAAGAAATTCCAGAAGAACCAGAATCCAGCATAATCCAGTTGAAAGGAAATAAAATTCCCAAGGGTTTAGTTTCCTTGGAGAATATTTTTGACAGGCATGATAGATACATTCAAGAGCAGAGAAATTCAAGTGACAGAACTTCTGCCGAATATCAACAAGTCAATATTGGTACAATTGACAAGCCCAAGCTTGTTAATTTAGGTACATGCTGCACGGCAGAGGAGAGCGAGAAGTTCATTTCTTTGTTCCAGCAATACCGAGATGTCTTCGCCTGGTCATATGAAGATTTAAAAGTTTTTACACCAAGAGAATTGTCTCACACAATTCCTCTTCGACCTGAAGCAAAGCCCTTCAGGCAAAAGCAAAGACACTACAATCCGCGGATTCAAGACACCATCTACGCGGAGATCCAGAAGATGGTGAATGCAAAGATCATCTTTCCGATCCATCATTCCACTTGGGTGTCGAATATAGTTCCTGTGCGCAAGAAGAACGGAGAAATCAGAATTTGCGTCGATTTCAGGAACCTGAATCAATCATCGCTCAAGGATAATTATCCTTTGCCGATCATGGAGCACACTTTACAGACGGTTACCGGTTCAGAGATGCTGTCTTTATTGGACAGTTTTTCTGGTTATAATCAAATAGCGGTGGCTGAGGAAGATCAATTCAAGACGGCATTCACAACCCCGTGGGGTACGTTTGCCTATGAAAGAATGCCCTTCGGCCTCATCAACGCCGGTGCTACATTTCAAAGAGCCATGGATTTGGCGTTTGGTGATTTGAAGAATAAAGTAATAGTTGTCTATCTTGACGACCTCACTGTTTTCTCAAAGACACGACAAGATCACTTTCAACATCTAGGGAAAGTCTTTGAGAGATGCAGATATCATAAAATATCGTTGAATCCTAAGAAGTCTATCTTCGCGGTGACGGAAGGCAAGTTGCTTGGCCACATCGTCTCCAAGGAGGGAACTCGAATTGACCCAAGTCGGGTTGAAGCTATCCGAAGTTTGTCTCTTCCAACAAGCAGAACTGGGGTACACTCTTTCTTTGGTAAGGTAAATTTCATACGAAGATTTGTACCAGATTTTTCTGAGTTGACTAAAGATATATCTGCTATGATGAAGAAGAAGACAGTTTTCAAGTGGACGGAAGAAGGAAAGAAGGCGTTCGCAGCGATAAAAGAAGCCATCAGTCGAGCTCCAGTGCTAGTTCGTCCTGATTTTGAAAAGGAATTTATCCTTTATTGTTATGCATCAGAGTATACTCTGTCTGCCATTCTGACACAAAAGTTAAACGAAGAAACTGAATCTCCAATAGCTTTCATGAGCTGCAGTTTCAAGGACAGCGAATCAAGATACTCTCAGATTGAAAAGAATGCCTATGCGGTGGTTCGAGCTGTAAAGAATTTCAGATTCTATATCCTAAATTCTCACACCGTTGTGTATGTCACAGATCCAGCAGTAAAGAGCGTGTTAACTCAACAGGAGATGGGCTCCAAAAGAGGAAACTGGATCGCAAAGGTTCAAGAGTATGACTTGGAGATCAAGCCAACCAAACTCGTTCGCGGGAGAGGTCTTTGTCAGTTGATGGCGGAAGATGGTGATAAGAAACTTCAAGCCAAAGGTATACCCGAGATTGAACCTGAAGTTAAAGAAGACCTTCCAATGGTCTTGCTGATCGAGTCTTCGGGTGAATGGTTTACTGAGATATGGTATTACCTAACATACGGTGATTGTCCAAATCACCTGAACAAGCAACAAAGGAGAACGCTTAAGCTAAAAGCGCAGAATTATATAATCATCAGCAATGTTTTGTACAAGCGGGGCCTTGACGGAACATTCTTGTTGTGTGTTACCAAAGGTCAACAACGGCGCTTGCTGGAAGCTTTCCATAATCAAGCATGCGGTGGTCACTTTTCATCAAAGGTAACAGCTTTTAAAATCTTGCGGGCTCAGTTCTTTTGGCCGACTATGTTCCGCGATGCATACGAGTGGGTACATAAATGTCAGTTGTGTCAACAGTTTGTTGGCAAAGCGAAGTTAGCAGCCGCTCCTCTCAGGCCAGTTGTTATAGATGCTCCATTTCAGCAATGGGGTCTAGATTTTATTGGTCCTATCAACCCACGTTCCAGCAAGGGGCATATTTATGTCCTTACAGCCACTGATTATTTCACTAAATGGGTGGAAGCCATTCCTACCAAGCGAGCTACGTCCGAGGTCGTGTGTGAATTCTTAAAGGAAAACATTGTCACACGCTTTGGAGTGCCTCGCAAAATTGTGACAGATAATGCAACATGTTTCTCATCAGAGGAGCTAATGGAGTTCTGTTTTGATCACAGCATTACACTATCTCATTCATCAGATTATTACCCCCAGGGTAATGGACAAGCTGAATCATCGAATAAGAACATTGTCACAATCATTCGCAAGTTGGTTGATTCCAGTCAACGAACTTGGCACAAGAAACTTTATGATGCTCTTTGGGCCGACAGAATTACTCCGAAGAGAGCCATTGGTACCTCACCCTTTATACTCTTATATGGTACAGAAGCAATGATACCCATCACATTGGAGTTGTCCGCCTTGCAGCTGGCGACCTCAGTAGAAGATGGAGAGTTCACAGATCCTGTTCAGAAGCGTATCTTGTACCTGACTAAGCTTCAAGAAGAAAGGGAAGAGGTAGTAGATAGAATCACTCAGCACCAAGAGCGGGTGAAGAAAATTTTTGACAAGAAAGCTCGCCATCGAGATTTCGAGGTTGGAGATAAAGTCCTCTTATGGGATAAGAGACATGAGCCCAAGGGAATGCATGGGAAATTTGATTCCTTGTGGCTGGGACCTTTCACAATTCACGAGCTCGCCGGAGAGAACACTTATATTCTCTCGCGCTTGGATGGAAGTCTCCTCCCTCTACCTCACAGCGGGCGGTATCTGAAGCACTTCGTCCCTTCGGGGGTGGAGTAAGTTCTCAAAACTCAATCTTTGTACATATTTTTCATTGCTTTTCGTAATGTGTTTCCCCTTTCCGTGATGTTTTCGTTATGTTGTTTCTCCCCTTTCCGTAACAGTCCTGTCGTGTTTTAGGTGATTAGGAGTCTTGTTTTAGGTGATTAGTAGGGAAGTCCAACTATTAGGTGATTTTTAGGAAGTCCGGTAATAGGTGATTAAGGAATGTCCTGCAAATTAGGTGATTAGGAAATGATGCTGACTCCGATACCCAATGGACAAAGCACTGGTCTAAGCTCAAAATTTAGAGATTCTATGGTTCTCCTATGCCGAAAGTATCCGCCATGGTCCCCAAACAGAGCCAATGTTGTACCCCAAAATTAAAATTTTTGTTACACTTAGACATTTTGAAGAAATGAGTAATAGTCTTGTCAAATCAGTCAAAAAGGTCAAAATTTGGTTGTGCATGTCTTGCATGGAGGGTTAAGACACAAAATTTTCAATTTCTGACGATGCGGAGTGCACTAGGCGGCAAATAAAACGGATCTAGTTTTTCATCTTCGGTTTTGGGAAAGCGCTTTATTTTTATAAATTTTCGAAATAGTAGCGTTTCACGGGTTTTCACGGGTTTCGAAGCGGATGTACTTTAAAATAGAAAATTTCTAAAATGAAGTTGGTCGACGAGGTCGAGCCGATTTTTGATTGGCTCAAATAATGTGTCCGTGCTCCGGTGGCGGTCGAGGAATCTTAAAATAATCGATTTTTGCCCTCTGGGTCTATTCAGCTTTTTCAGAGTTCTGAGGTCATCAATGGAGGTCATCCGACTGCCAGGCGTCAGTTTTAGCATTCAAAACTTCCAGCAGAAAGTGAAACGATGAACATGCACGAGGATCGAGGAAGAAAAGTGAAAAGTCATGAAAATTTTCTAAGTCTGCTAAGTTTCGGCGCCCCAGTTGAAGAAAGGCGCCCACCTTTTTAGGGCATCAGATGAAGAAATTAGGGTTACGGTCTCCAATGGAAGTTGCTCAGTTCTCAGTCAGCTTCGCGATGGATATCCCCGTCAGAGCATCTGATGATCCAGTCTCCGGCAAATTCAAGTCAAAGTAGAAGGTATAAAGTGAAAATCTGAAACTTGAAGTTGAATAAATTATGAATTTTTCT